>APFE030298720.1:115019-210709 GCA_000404065.3 Pinus taeda
TTGTTGTGGCCACCAACAACCCCCCTTTTTGTTTGATATTAGCAATAACACCAAGCAAATGGGGACCCTTAATAAAAAATCCAAACAAACATTTTATGAAAAATTTTGTATTCAACTCCTGAAAATTTTTGTATTCTAACTCAAGCAAATCAAGAGAAAGCGGAAGCTCCAATCACATTTCTTAGCTCGAATCTACAAGGTGCTGAACTCAACTATTCAGACGTGGAGAAACAAGCATATGTTGTTTTCAAAGCGGTCAAATATTTCAGACCTTTCTTACTTAAAAACCATACCAAGGTCATAGTATCGTTTCCAGCGGTAAGAAATCTTCTAATACAGAAGGATGTGGGTGAAAAAAGAGCAAATTGGATCATTTCTTTACAAGAATACGAACTTGAGATCAAACCAGCAAGCATTGTGAGAGGTCAAGGCTTCTGCAAAATGTTGGCTGGAGCATCGCAAATTCCTGAAAATTCATCTGAAGAGGTACAAACGTATGAGGTAAGCCTAAACGATGTAGAATCATTATATGCTGACACCATTTATTATCTTAAGAATGGGTATGCTCCAGCACACCTGGATCACACCAAGAAAAGAGCTCTGAGATTGAAAGCTAAACAATATCAGCTCATAAATGATGTTTTGTTTAAAAGGAATTATGATTATGTGCTTCTTAGGTGTCTTGAGAAAACTGAAGCCAAAAAGGCTTTGCAGGAACTCCACGATGGACCCGCAAGCGGAAACTATGCTGGAGATGCTACTGCACATAAGATCTTACGTGCAGGATACTATTGGCCCACACTATTCAAAGACTCACACAGTTACGTGAGGAAATGCCAAGTCTGCCAAACTACTGCAGGGAGACAAAAGAAACTGTCCATGCCACTACAGCCGGTAAACATCGAGCAACCATTCAGTTAGTGGTGCTTGGACATAATAGGTGAGATCGTTCCTCACTCTTCTAAGCAGCATAGATACATCATCACGGCAACAGATTATTTTACTAAATGGGTAGAAGCAGTTCCTCTCAAGACAGCTAATTCTGAAAACATCATTGAATTCGTAGATCAATTTATAATCACTAGGTTTGGATTGCCGACGGCTTTAATGTTTGATAATGCCTCGTACTTTTTTGGGAATGCAATGACTGGGTTTGCACTTAAAAGAGGGTTCAAACTGAAATATTCGGCCAACTACTATCCGCAAGGTAATGGATTAGCTGAGTCAACAAATAAAAACCTAATAAGGATTATTAAAAGAACAATTGACTAGAACCAAAAGAATTGGCACAAAACTTTGGTAAATGCTTTATGAGCAGATAGAATAATGAAGAAAGCTTCAATCGACACTTCTCCCTTTAATTTAGTTTATGGGAAGGAAGTGGTTCTTCCAACTCACTTAGTGATCCCCTCCTTGTCTTTAGTACAATACATCGATGAAGTATCTACTTCCTCCTTACAATTAAGACAAATGGAAATAATTAAATTAGAATAATGACAAGAACAAGCTAAGAAAACCCATGCTCATCACCAAGCGCTAATAAAATCCTCTTTTGATTCAAGCATAATGACCAAAAAAAAAATTTCAGGTGGCAGATCTAGTTTTCAAATGGGATAAGGCTCATGAAGAAAAGGGCAAACATACAAAATTTCAGAAGATGTGGCTTGGTCCTTTCCAGATTGTAGAAGTCATAGGCCCATCAACGTTTGTGTTGCAGGATTTAGCAGGTAGAAAGGATTCTTTGCCTGTTAATGGACAAATCCTTAAAATATATTTTCCATAGAAGATTACTCTTCTATTTTGTAGGATAGTTTAATATTTAAAAGTTTTTTCTTATAAATAAAACCAGTTGTAGATGGTTACTACAGGGGTTCACGAAAAAAAGACACCAATTCTCTATCAGATTTTGATTTTTTCACTTGTACAAATAGTAAAATTTTTCGAAAAATATGATCTTTATTATTGGCAGATAGAGTTAACTTTAGCCTAGATATGATACTAGTTTCAACTTCAAAAAATTTGATGAAAGCAACCTTTGGCAAAAAATTGTTTTATATCAGCACAATGAAAGGTATCAATAACAAAATAAATATTCTCTGTAAAACTGCTATTTTCAAACTCTATTATTGTCGTCCAGAGCTTTCTTAAGGAAAAACAACAATTTCCTCCCTGCTAAAGAAAATCGCAGCATTCAGAGGAACAATCCGAGAAAACACTATATCTCAAAGAATAAGAGGTCTCATCACGAGCCGGCTTATCATGATCACAGATATTATAACTTGCTAACTTTGCCAATACTGTCCACCAAAACAGGGCAACGACTCAAGATTGTTGCAATCAAAAGACAAGGGGTCTCATCACGAGCCAGCTTGTTCAGCAAAAGTGTAAATCAAGTGAATGACTGTGTCATAATTTGGCCACCAAACCAAGACATTGTTCTTTAGAGAATAAAAAAGGAAAAGTGTCAAAAAGGGTTTTTCTCTGAAAGGTTGTAAATAGCCTTAAGCAGGATAAAGGATCATTGCTGGGTAACAGGTAACCCTGTCGAGGCTATGGACGCCTGCTGGCAGCAGAGGCTCTACCTATGACAAATGAGCATATTTTTAAAAGCCAGCACATAGAGGTGACCTTATTTTTTCTTTAAAATACCAAGTAGTGGTTGATGTAAATACAAGGACTAAGCCTGAGGAAGCAAACGATTGGAATAGAAAAAGGTTGAAACAAAATATCATTGATAGGATAAGGCATAATGTACTCTATCTGTCCATAACAAAATTTAGACTTATGAAAATTTTTCTGTTTCAGAAGTTAAAATTCAATAGAAAAGCAGAGATAACTGGTTCTTCCCAGTGAATCGCCATTGTTGTGGCCACCAACAACCCCCCTCTTTGTTTGATATTAGCAATAACACCAAGCAAATGGGGACCCTTAATAAAAATTCAAACAAACAATTTTAGGAACATTTTTGTTTTTGATTCCTTAAAACTTTATCGTGACGAAAGAATGAAACATTTTTTCTATGAGCATAATAAGACTACGAAGAAGTGATGCGAAATTCATCGCATCACATTCACTATGAAGCGCTCTTAAATGAAAAACTTAAGAAATCTCCGACGGCCGATGTGCGACGTCGCATATTGCAACATCGCGTGAAGTAGCACACAATGACTAATTTTTGCGATCTGCGATCTGTGATACTGCGATGATCCGATATTGCGATGTCGCGATACTATAATGCGATCTGCGATCTGCGATCTGCGATGAACGCGGATTTTCCTCGGTGTAATATTTAAGGAAAGCTGCCCATTAATTAAAATTAAGCGCGCGCCTTAAAAAGAAATTAATGATTGTACGCCAAAGTATCCAGGAATGACAACTTTTTGTTTTTCGAAGGGTCAGTTTGCTATGAATGTCATAATTATGCATACATGAGATTTAAAGCTTTCATGTCAATCTTTATTGCCATTACTCTTTTCCTTTGCGTAAACTATAAAACAGGAAATAACATGAAGCAATGTGCAGGAAACATCTAAGGAAAAGGAGAAAGCGCCAATGCTCGAAGAACAGAGAATAAATCCCTTCAGAAACGGATGCCGCATACGATAGGACCACAGATTCCAGAGTATCACTCAACAGATGCTGATGTCGATAGGTCATCTAAAGCTCAGAATCAAAGGCGCACAAAAGCAACATGATTACAAAAAACCCTGAAGCTTACACACCAGAAAAGCCCGGAATGAAGAACGGAGGCAGTTTTCAATCCAAAGAATTGTTCAGAAAGTAAAGTCTTTGACTCGTCCAATCGTTCGCAAGGACGGAAACCGAAATAGCAAAAGCAGAATCAGTTTGAGGGAAATTTGAGTTATTACCAAGCATACACGCAGTGAATACACCCAGTCAGAGGAAGATTCTCTAAAATATCTTATAGTTTACCAGAAAGTGGTGCCAACTCTTGTTAATTCTATTTTTATAGCACACACGAAAGGGGAAGGCGACCAACCGACTCTTCCCAGTCGAATGTTGCATGCTTACAGCACTAAGGAGAAAATATAGAAATAGTTCAGAGTCAGATTTAATTTTTAGAAATAGTTTGCTTTATCAGAAGGACGGTCATTTGAAAACCGGATCCTAAAATTATGTAATCAAGTTAATTAGCTAGCAGTATTTAAACCCTTCTCAGGCATTTAGAGAAGGGTCCGGAGATTTGTCAAAAACTCATCCTCAGAACATGCACTTTTGCGCCCTCGGAGGTGGTTTTGATGAATGGATGGATCAAGGTTTATTAATGTTTGCATTTGATGTCTGCTACTGATGTTGCACTTCTGTACTCTTAGTAGATGTTAAAGCAAGGAGAGATAAATCATTGTTGCTTGAAGCTTATGAGTGGAACCAGTCATAAATGGTACTTTTATCTCTTGACCATTTCTGCTTATATTCTTGAAGTGATTTATAGTTTTTAGTTGTTTATATGTTATTGCATGAATATATGGGTTACCATTTGGCACTTATGTACGGTGGAGTCATATTGTTTATGTTTGACATATGAATTATTATGCGATATGTTGTTCACAACTGTTTTGCCTAACTTTTTATGCAAAGTGGTTTATCTTAAATGATTTCTATTCTTATGATAGCTTAATGATCTTTATTACCAGTTATTGTTTGAAATCTCTTTAGATCGCATAATAGAAGATATATATCCCGGGTTAGCATAGATTAGATGTGTTGTTTCTCATTAGATTACAATAGTATAGAGTTAGTTTAAAAGTTTGAATTAAATTAGCTTTAAGTATTCTTAGATCAGCAACATCCAACTCTGCACACACACACATACACCCTCAGATCGGGAAACTGGTCCCATTATCCCCAGTCGGACCCGCTATACCAAACGGATAAGGAGCTGCCAACCAAGGTCCGGACCCGGTGGGTATCCCCCTTGTTGTCGACCCGATTTTCGGGGCTTCAACACCTCCAAGTGGCCAAATGGTTTAGAGAGGAAACATTCACATATATTAGGGTATTTGGAAGCATTACCTTGCTGCATGTCCTCCCATACTATGTTCCGGAAAAATTGATGGCCGAGAGATAGCCTACCAAACAACTAGTGAGGCTGGGCTAAGCATTGGATTAAAGGATGCAAAAAAGGCCATTTGGCCTACATTCCCTTTGCAATGTGGAGCATTTGCACTACATGATGTGGGGCATTCATTTAAAGAAGCAAAGATCATGTTATCTCTACAGTTACCTAAATTCCCATGAAGGTAATATGACCCATTTGGCACTGCCAAAAACTTTACTACCATAGTAAAAGTGAAGGTATTCAGTCATGAGAAAGATGCATTTGTTGGCATCTTTTAAAAAAAATAGTCATTCACGGATGTGAAGCAGATGGAATCACTGCTTTTTGACCCAAGAGATCTTGAGGCCTTTCATGAATATAGAGAAAGGGGACTATTAAAGGTACCATTTGACCAATTGCGGATTGAACCAATAAGGGAGCCAACTCCCAACATAATTCTGGAAGGGAGTTCCAAAGAAAATTCTAAAGTTGATTATGAAGCAGAATCCCAAGAAAGGTCTACCAGGGAGTGAGAGCACTCAGAACAACAATCACACAATGGGAGAAGAAAAAGTAAGGAGTCAGAAAAAGACACAACCCAATCTAGAGAAAAGACAGTTGAGCAAACTTCAGCTATAAAACAGGCTGAAATTCATTCCACCTCCACCCAGCCAATGAAACCCCTGGTGATTGATTTAGATGAATAATGGGAGCACTTTAATAGAAATGTATTTACAGTTTTCCTCCTCTAGATGTATTCTATAGCCCTGCCCACAAAGCCGTTGTTAAAAGACAAAGGAAGTGTTATCTCTGCTATAGCTATGGTCCTTTGAAGGCCGACTATAAGCTTGGTCAGGTTGACTACGCCCAAAAGAAAGTCCACAATGAGTGTCCTCATTATTTTCCTTTGCCCCACTCACTCTCTTCCACCCTCGCTGCCTCCGCTTCTCCCTTAATACCCAGCGTAACCCCTATTTCTTCAAGCCCAAAGCACAAGGTTTAAATCCCCATAGCACCACATCCACATGACCTCACGCCTCCGCAACCCCTCGTCACCTTTTAATTATGGCCATCGATCACCTCACCTCGATCCAACAGTTCCCCGTGACACCCAATGAAAAACTTGCTCGATTGGTTCCCTACCGTCTAATCACCCCCATCACGATCGGACGGTGTCCGCTCTCCTTGTGCCCAAAAAATAATGTCGTGTTAATGTGCGATGGAGGGTGGTTTCCCCCTCCCCTCCACTGCCACACGTCATCCTTTAAATGGTATCGTGCGCCACCACAATTTACCACCAATCTCCCTAACGCGGTTCGATCAATACCGCTTACCACCCATCCGCGCCTGCCAACTTTCGTACGCTTCTGCCGCCCGACGACCGTTGGATCTGCTTGCGCCTGATTCAATGCCTTGATCATCCTACTCCTGCCTCCTCCCGATACCCTCCACCGAGTGATCCCCGTCGTCTTCCCTCTCGATCCGACAGTTAATTTTCCTTCTCCGTCCTGCTCGTACACTCTCCATGCAGTTCACTTACCCTGACCATTCTATGCGCCCGAAGGACAAAGACAACTGCCTATCAGCACCTGATGCATTTGAGCCTCAACAACTGCATTCAAAAAGCAGTATGGCTAAGAAGAAAAAGGACAGAGCTCGAGTAGAGAACTACATTTAACATACATTCCACTTGCCCGAGAGGACGACAGAATGCAGGAAAAGATCACATTCATACACTACAGCAAGCAATTGCACCAGAAACTCCATCAGGCAGTTAAAGTGGTTGGTGGTCAATTACGACCCCTCCATACTTAGAATGGCCGAGTGCCTTTGTACTCAAACTCTATTTATACCCAGAAACAAGATGTAATCAGAGTTGATGGTTGTTGTTTTGATGTAAGGTTCAACTTCTGGAGACCGTAACTACTTTGATACTTGCAGCGTCTCGTCTTCATTTTCAGTTAATACAAGCTTCTTTTGCTGTTAATTGCTCACTTTCCATTTCTATTCTGTTCCAGGCTATGCCTGATATGCTGTTTTCTTGAACTCTTGATGTTTGGCATTAGAGGAGTTGTCATCGTATCTCTATGTTAAAGTCTTGTATGTATCAGTGAATGAGTTATTCAGGTTTCTTTTCACCTAATGCCAGAGAGCTGTCATATGTCTGTACATTAGGGAATTAGATTTGCAGACCTCTTTACTGGTTGCAGCTGGCCATCACATGGTTTTGTGCATCTTCTGGTGTGGTCAATATTCTACATATTCACCCAATCCTTAAACTGTGAGTAAGGTGGTCTAAAGCCTTGTAGGAGTGGTTATCTGGCTTGAACAAACATCATTCCTTCCATTCATCCATTTGCAACAATAAGTTGAATTTGTAATGTTCCCGAGCATCTTCGAGCTACAACCTAGGATAATTTCTTGGGGTGATAACAGGAAGAAGGGTAAGTTGGATGCTACAGTTTCTACTAATCCCGATAATGAACCGATGGATATTGTCTGGAAAGACTCACCAATTGACCCATCTGAGAACCTTACTAGGCTGTCATAGTTTGTAGGAGCCTATGCTACAACGCTTATCAATAAAGCAACAGAGGTGAAAATGTTGCTCAAGGAAAGGGAAAATAATTTTTTGTTTGTTAGAACAACAATTACAGCAAAAAAATTCTAACCAGCAAGTAGAATCGCAGTTAGCTAAGCTCCAACAAGAATTCGAGCATATGCAAATAAAACATCAAGCCAACATAGCATAAAAGGAAGCGCATATACAAGAAATAATTGATATACATAAATATGAGCCAAAAATTAATCAGTTTATTACTGAAGCGCTTGGCCTTAACTCCTAGCTGATTCACCAAAAGGAACTATTCTGCGAGAAGATCTCGCAATGGAATTCCTATTGTGAGAAAAGTGACAAGTTGACGAGTCAAGTCTTTGAGATGAGACTCGAATATGATGAAATATTGAAAATATTTTCTGGCCTCATTACTTGGAAGAATCCAGAAGATGGGAGAAACGTTGATTTGCCTAAACTGGAGGAATCACACAAGGAAATTTTATTTGTAGACTGGCATTCTCGGCATAGACAAGCAGAAAAGGCAATAACAAATGCAGTAGCAGCAACAAACAATGTTATTGAGAACATCAACTAAAATTTACATAGCGCCAACCTGGTGGCAGAGTCCATTCCAGGTTTTCTTCCAAATGTCAAACAACTCGAACAACATTGGAAGCAGGAAACAGAGGAAAAAGGAGAATCAATTTGGCAAATGACCAGGTTAAATTGGGAAGAATACTAATGACATTTAATGAAACCTCATAGCCAGTGGATGACCCTGCGATGCCTAACCACTTCCATGGAGAAAATGGTGCCAGCATAGACCAACGTCGTGTTCACTAGGTAGTTGAAATATGAAATCGCCCGACCGACATAGCTCAAGCTCATGATGGACATTTGCGATCTCAAAGATGAAATGCAAAGGAGTTAGTCACCATGTTCATTTCTATTTTTGTTTTATTTTGCATAATTTGAGGAATGTCGTTTAAACATCAACTATTTTTGTAATAATCTAATTTTAGTTTTATAGTTTACTAGTTAAACCCTTCTCATGCATTTAAACAGGGGTACATAAATTTTATTAGAAACAATCTTCAAAACATGCACTTTTGTCCCTTTAAGGAAGTTTTGGTGAAATGAATGGAACAAGATTTATTTTCATCTTATCTGGCATAGTCGACTCAATGAACAGAAGACTGCGGACAATCCGGATCATACCACTGCAAAAAACATCCACAGAAGTCTAAAATCTAACATTTCACTTTTGTACTCTTAGATGGTGTTGGATTGATTGGAAGTAGATCAATAATGTTGAAACACGAGCAGGACTTATTACAAATGGTAATTTTATCTCGTAATTCTGTATTAAGCAATAAATTCTCTTCAAGTTGTTTATGTATGAAAGTTTGAATCTTATTTAGCATTATTTCACTTTTGTATGGTGATGGCCTAAATTTTATGTTGAATACATGAATAATTTCTTACGCGATATACCTTTCACAATCGTTTCGGCTAACTATCCATCCGAAACGATTATTGTTAAAACGATGTCATTTCTTATTGCAGTTGAATGATCTTTATTACCAATTGATTTAAGACATTATTGTAGATCACATACTTCAAATTTATTCCCGGGTATAGTCATAAATAGATAGTGTTTAAATTAGGATATATACATGTGATTATTAGTTTAGATTAGATTACTTTTAGCTTAAACATCACTCCAAAATATCACATATCACTCCATCAACACTATCATAAATTAGATTGGGAAATTGGTCCCATTATCCCCAGTCGGAGCCACTACACCAAATGGAAAAGGAACTGCCAACCAAGATCCAAACCAGGTGGTTTTCCCCCATGTTGTAAGCAACGTTTTTCGAGGCTTCAACACTTGGCTGACATGGTCAAGAGGTTCTTTTGAGTATTTTTTTCTACCTTCTCGAGCTCGAGAGACAACTTTACGAAAAGGAACCCTTTGTAGTTTTATTTTTCGTGTCTATTTCAAACTCTCTAAACATGAAAAAAGATACTGAGTTTTCGCTTTGTCAAACTCATTAAAACTTTAATGACATCAGATTCGTTACCATGACAGACACAAGCTTCTCCTTCCCAGGGCTCGTTAATATTATTAGGTCGGATCCGTCCAATGGATGGACTTACATTACAAGCATATGATATCCTCTTCAAGGTTGTGATAAAAATAATTGGGGTACCTACCAAAAATGGTGGGGGAAAATGGGAAATTTTTACCAGTTGTGTTGGCATCTTGTCACTCTTGAATATGACACTCTTCTGCTTTGTGTTAGGTTGGGATAACCCACTTCATCATTGACCTTCCCGGATTTGGGCCGCCACATTTTGCCTTTCCATTTGATCTCTACGATGTCATCATGACCTCCAATCCTATGGATCTAAAAGCTGCCAAACTTCGGAGTCGTGTCACCGATATGTTCAAGAGTTAATCCTTCTGCAGTCTACACTCATTCCTGATTCGCTGTATCATTCATAATCATTTCATCCCTTGTCTCGTTTCGATGATGTGGGATACATCATGGCCCTCCTTCGGCAAGGTTACTTCCTGTCGACTTCAGGTCATTCTCCATGAAGTTGGCCGAGAGACTCCCTTCCAATACCTTAGAGCTTGCATGCCCTAATGGAAATTTATTCACACTCGACAACAACTTATCATCATTGGCTTTTGATTGAGTGAATTCATAGGTGTTCGACTTCAGTTCCTTATTCACACTCTGTGAATTGTGCTACTGGTAACTTGAGAGCCATTTTCATTATTGGTGGTTTCTCTTGCACTTGTTATTATTTCACATCATTGACTGGCTATCAAGCGATTTTCTAACATTTTCGACGTCAACACATCTATTCACATGCTAGAATCTGTACTTTGATTGGGTTGTGTTGGAGTGCAAGACCCTAGGCTCAAATTACACAAGTCCAAGTTGCAGAGTAATGTGACATGATCATGCTTACATACATCTCTCTTTCAGATGGATGGTTGCGATCATACCATGAGTCTGTTATATGTGATCCTTCTCATTATTGGATGGTTGCGACCATACCTTGGGTTTGATATGATCCTTCTTACTGGATGGTTGCGCCCATACCTTGGATCCATTTACATGATATTCTTCTGGATGGTTGCGTCCATACCACAATTCATGTATTAGAGATTTCAGTATTGTATATGTATCTATGCTTGCTTGTAGGTTTTTCATTGGCAGTTTTTGGTTCCATGCATCTACTCGCAAAGCATTTCACCCCACTCTTGTTCAACCTTCATGCTTTACAGGGCATCTATTACACAACATTTTGTCACTATCCTTGTACTCCCCATTCCTCGATCTTGGAGGAACTCTACATTGATCCTCATGTGTCTCCTTTCCATGAATAACATGTCCCTACATCCATCTTCATCTGCAGAACATTACCCTCTTACATCATTTCCTAGGTATATTCCTTCATGCTCAGTTTTCAAGACCTGTGCTAGCCCTTAGTTTCTTCCCTGCACTGATTTGTAGATTCTAACATTGGGCGTAGTGCCGAGTAGCGCTAGTCAGCCATTCATGGCCCACGCCAACCCTGTTTTGGCATGTTTTTAAAAATGAAGGCAAAGCTTCTAGGTCTAGAAGCTTCGTGAACAGAAGTCTGGTAAATGGTTGAGAAGGATAGAGCCGAGAGAGATTGTTTGGGCTCATTTCCCCTATTAAAATGGAACAAACCAAAAGGGATAAGACCTCTCCCACCACAAGAGGATCGATTTCCCCTCTATCAAAGCTATATAAACTCCTCATTTTACAACCTCAACTAGCTAATGAAAGGGCTGAAATAATATGAAAATCTTGATAGCCATTTTAAGAACTTCAGCCTTCTTGTTTGTGTGTGAAGGGAGACTAAGCTCATAGTGTTTGGCTTGGATCAAAGGGAAAGAGGCCTTGAACTTCTATTGTTTTGAGGGTGAATCATGAGATGCTTATAATGGTGTTGTAACCCGGACATGTCAAAGGGAACCTCCAACGTCAAGGCTCCGGTTGTATTTCTCTTTGAAGTTTATATTAATAAAAATAATGGTTTATTTCATATATCATGTGTAAAATTACATTTGATAGCTTAGAACTCCTTGACCTTTTAAGTAGATTAAACTTGATTTTATGCTATCACATTTGTTGTTGTTTCTTGCATGTTTGTTTCAGGTATTTGAACGAAAGGTACAAAAGGAAGCTTGAGAAAGGAAGCAAGATCACCATCAAGTGGATTAATGTTATAAGAGGTAGGCCCTCTTATAACACTAATCCACTTGATGGTGATCTTGATTCCTTGCTCCAGCTTCCTTTTGTTCCTTTCGTTCAAATACCTGAAACAAACATGCAAGAAACAACAAACGTGATAGCATAAAATCGAATTCAATCTACTTAAAAGTTCAAGGAGTTCTAAGCTATCAAATGTAATATTACACACGATATAGGAAATAAACCATTAGTTGTATTAATATAAAATTCAAAGAGAAATACAACTGGATCCTTGATGTTGTAGGTTCCCTTTGGCATGTCTGGGTTCCAGCACCACTACAAGCATCTCATGATTCACCTTCAAAACAATAGAAGTTCAAGTCCTATTTTCATTTGCTCCAAACCAAACACTATAAGCTTATTCTCCCTTCACACGCAAACTAGAAGGCTAAAGTTCTGAAAATGGCTATCAAGATTTTCAGATTATTTAAGCCCTTTCATTAACTAGTGAGGTTGTAAAATGAGGAGTTTATATAGCTTTGATAGAGGGGAAATGATCCTCTCTTGGGCTAGAGGGATTGTCTCTATCGAAAGAGAGGATACTCCTACTCCACATGGCCACCCACCTATTCGACCTATACCTCCCTATTATTTTCATATGTTTCCTTGCTCATTTCAACATTTACTATTTTTAGCAGTTTTTTAGGTCCTGAACTTCCAGAGCAGTTTTAACCCTCTAAACGACATTTTTTTTGGGATCCACAATAGGCCTATGGCCATAGGAAGGGGTATGCAGTGAAACCTGTAGTACTTGGCAAGACCTTTCCAACAAGGTATTATATGTGCCAAACGAAGATAATATGGCCAAGTTACGACCTCGGGAAGGTGGTTGCCCAACTAACCCTAACGGGACCCACAAACTCTTGGTGTTAGAACTCCTGGGGTTAGTTTTTTATTTGTTTAGGGTTTTCTCGTGTTTTCCAATAATAAATAGGCCCTTGAGCCTCATTGTAACACAGTTCAAAGGCATGTAGCTGCCACATCTCTTCTCAGAGATAAGCTATCATCACCTGAGCTATCTTATTTCCATTCCGTTTGTAAGCATAGTTTAATATTTTTTTATTAATGAAATGAAGTGTTTTCCTGTTGCATCTCTATGATTATGATTATATCTGTAATTTGTTGTGTTCTTATTTAAGTTCAGATCACGTGAGGAAGAATGAGGGTGTAATTCAACTAGCTCAAGAGGGCTCATCAAAGGACATTCCCATTATGATCCACATTGCAAGAAGAGTTATTGTTAGGAATGTCCAATCTCAACTGTAGGTTTTGTTTTAGCGGCTTCAACCACCCTCCAAAATTTTTGCCTGTACCAATTTCGGAGCCTACCTTGAAGAGTTTCACTTGATGACCTCACACACTCGAGTTCTTTCTGTAAGCTCGTGTGAGTCTTTATATTCTCCTTGCTTGTTCATTGCATCCAAGTCTCTGCATGCTGATGTCCAAGTCATTCTTGCGACTGTGTTATAGTTATGCTCGAAGTATTTGCTTCGTATGTGTTTGATGTGTTCACCATTAAAGCATCTGTCGTTCTCACACACAGAGTCACATTCACTATCGTAAAAGAGTCGTCTTGATCATGAATGATCAATCACAAGTGTCGCGCTTGTCGCTTGCACTGTCGGTCAATCATCTTGAAGATGTATGTCTGGATGGTTTGGTCATTTCATCGTCAAGTCATGCGAGTGTGTGTTCGTATGATCACCTATGCATCTTTCGACTATTCACAAACTTAGTCATTTTTCTGAAGTTTTGACGACGATACTCCTCACTGACAGCTAGACCATCACCCCACTGTCGACTAGATCGACTGTCAACCAGAACAGTGCAGAAGCACCAAGCTGCACTGCCCACAAGCAATCTCAATCGACTCTCATGCTGGCCTCCCTAAAAGTTGGATCCAGTAGTCACCCTAGGATTGACTCCCCTCAAAATTTTCACAGAGGCCATTGACCTCACCCATTCAACTGACTGAGGAAATTGCGTAGACAGGCCGGACAGACACCAAGTGCCCATGCCTGTCTCCTTTACAAAATTGTGCAATTTTCCTAGTTAGTCATACGGATAGTTGATCGACTGTTCATCTCAGAAATTGCGCAGTACTCATGAGTAGGCCTTCTAATGCCCATCAATTATCTTAGCTCAGAAATTGCGGAGAGATGATCAGCAGGGCGACCTCTCATCCTCAGTGCAGTTTTCCTATCCAGCAGGTCATAGTAGCAGACTGCTTGTTCCCTCTAGGAATTGCGTAGTTTCTACTGCCAATGACTGAGCAGCCAGCTGCTAGTTCCCTCTGGATCTCGCGCTGAACGAGGGAAAATTTATTTTCCAAAATTCCGTTAAAACCCAAAAAAAGACGGTTAAATGCATGAAAAACATGCATCAATACAAAGAGTAGGGCCTCAAATCTTACTTGCAACAGACAGTTCGTCGATCGACCTCCTAGATCTGTTGCAATCCACTCGTGAAGATTTAGGCTACAAGTGGGTAAAAATTCCTCCAAATGAGGTAAAAGAGGTAAATGGTAAAAAATGTTTTACTTTTTCACTTTTTTATAAACTTTTCATCGTGTTTTAGGGTTTTAAAAGCATTTTTTCACCATTTTACCTTGGAAACAGATAATACGTTTGCAAACCACAAAAAGGTTGTCGAGTTCTTGTTGTTTTTACCTCGTAAATGATTTCAAAACGTCGTTTACCCCTTTTTCGGGCTAGGATAAACTATTTACGAAAATGGTACTCCTTGGTGTTGTTCTATTCAGAAACCCCCCATTTGTTAATAGTAGTAGTCAATATTACATTAATAAAAGGGGACCCTTTAAAAAAATCCTTCCAAAAATAAACTTAGCATTTAGGCATTTTTCCTATTTAATTTTGGAATAAAACAAGATATCAATCAAACCCCTTCTCAAAAGAACTAGTAAAGTCTTGCCTTTCCCACATATCGCACGATTAAGCATGATTTAAAGCCTTGCTAACCCACCAAATCTAGTGAAAAGAAATCAAAGAAGGACTTCGTGCTAAAACACTTTGAAACTACTAAGTTTCTTATATAAACTAGGTCCTTAGGTATTTCTCATCAAAACTAAGTCTCACATTACATATTGTTATTCATATAAGTCACGCCTTAATAAGTTACCTAAAAAACAAGAGAAATGCGAAATTGTGATTGCATCATTTCCCTTACCGCATCGCATTTCGAGCATTTAAAAGAGCACCACAAACTTACCATCGGTTGAAATTGTGAAATACGATCAAGACCCAGACCCACTCCCGAGATACATTACAAACAAATGTTTAGGTCCGCCGCTTAGAAAAAGGTCTTTACATAGAAAACCTAACAAATGAGCTATGTCTTAGAAATAATAACGAGTGGTTCACATCTCGCAAAAACATAAGAGACGATAAGAAAAGCAAAAAGGGATAATGCGATAATGCGATTTGCGATATTGCTTTGCAAATCACAAAATCAACGTTATCGCAATTCAAAGGCTCGCCATCCTTGAAGCTTTCTTACCAACTTATGATGCAGACATTTATGAGCATTAAAGCTAAGAGATAACGAAACGCTAGTGGGCATTTAGTGAAGGTTAATGGAATTTATGTGTGAAAAGCCATTCAACGTGATATGATATCTTCTTACTTGCGTTCAAATAAATCTCCTTTTTAACACCTTTACAAGTTGTTTGTATTATTCCTTTTCACATTCATTATTATCTTTTTATATCTGATAGCTGTTGTTCTTCTCCACTTTCAAGAGCAATCCATAGAACAAATCTTTGGGAGTGATGGTGAAGAAAGGCAAGGCAGTCGCTTCTGAGAAATCAGAAATGACTCCTCTATTTTTGGATACTACATGCAATAGAGATGGAGGAACCTCTACGTGGGAAACCATGTATAATATATTAGAAGAAGAGGAACCAAAACTTTTGGAAACAAATATAACACTTGACGGTCGTGATTCCTCAAATGCCTCCATTTTTGAGACGACATGCTCATTTTTGCATCACTTAGCTACACGCCCAAAGATAATCCCTTATACAAATATGGTTAAATGGGTTATTGATGAGGCCGCTATCTTAGAAATATAATTCAGGACCAGATGCCAAGAGGTTATGGGATCATTTTCGTGAGACAACGGACGACTTATGTACCACTTACCAGAGCCACAAGTCATCTACAACAAATAGTTCGTTGAGAAGTTTTCCAAAGAGAACGAGGACCCAATAGGTTGGACCTGGTCAAATAATGAGGGAAAAATAAAAAAGGACAAAAACGGTATGTACTCTACTGCTATTTCCCCCCTCATAGTTTTGCAGCGACCATGCTATGTAGGATATTTGGCAAGCCCGATAGCACTAAATTTCCCCCAGAATGGTTTCCATTGATAGATGCAGCCGTAAAAAAAACTATAATGAATTGGGCCCAAATTTTGTCTAATAATTTAGCAAGAATGATAATGGAGCATAGGAGGAAAACTAGTGTCCCTTTGAGGGTTTACCCTCCATTTTTTATGAGTGCATATGTGATGGATGCAATATGTTTTGGTTTAAAATTTCGTATCATGGGATGGAAGTGGACTGTCAAAGATCCACTTCCCATTCATATATATTCCATAAAGACATGTGGGAATCTCAGTTTCACCAACATTTTTACAAAATTTGTCATGGAGTTATGTTGCCTATCCATAAACAGATTTACAAATGAGATGCTCCTAGGTTTTCTAAGGAAGCCGAGGTAGATATCCTCCCAGTGGCCATATGGTTTGGAGAGGAAACATTCACATATATCATGGTATTTGGAAGCATTACCTCACCGCATGTCCTCCCATACTACGTTCCGGACAAATTGATGGCCAGAGAGATAGCCTACCAAACAACTAGTGAGGGTGGGCTGAGCAAAGGATTAAAGGAAGAAAAAAAGGCCATTTCGCCTACATTCCCTTTGGAGTGTGGATAATTTGCACTACACGATGTGGGGCATGCATTTAAAGAAGCAAAGATCATGTTATATCTACAATTACCTAAATTTCCAGGAAGGAAATATGACCCATTTGGCAGTTCCAAAGACTTTACTACCATGGTAAAAGTGAAGGTATTCAATCATGATAAAGATGCATTTGTTGACATCTTTTTATAGAAAGAGACATTCAAAGATGTGAAGCAGACGGCGTCACCGCTTTTTGACCCAAGAGATCTCGAGGCCTTTCATGAATACAGAGAAAGGAGACTATTAAAGGTCCCATTGGACCAATTGCGGATTGAACCAATAAGGGAGCCAACTCCCAGTGTAAGTCTGGAAGGGAGTTCCAAAGAGAATTCTAAAGTTGATTATGAAGCAGAATCCCAAGAAAAGTCTACCAGGGATTTAGAGCACTAAGAACAACAATCACAGAATGGGAGAAGAAAAAGTAAGGAGTCAGAAAAAGACAACCCAATCTACAGAAAAGACAGCTGAGCAAACTTCAACTAAAAAACAAGCTGAAATTCATTCCACCTACACCCAGCTAATAAACCCCTGGTGATTGATTTAGATTAAGAATGGGAGCACTTTAATAGAAAGATCCATACAGAGGAACAAACACTAGAGCTATAGACTCCACAACACAAAACAAATCAAGAAATTACAATAGAGAAAACTGTAAATACTTAAGAGGTAGAGCACATTCCTATCACTCCTACCTCTGTAATTGTTTTGAGGATTGAGGAGATTCCTCCTCTAGATGTGTTCTATAGCCTTGCCCACAAAGCTGTTGTTAAAAGACAAAGGAAGAAGAGTAAGTTGGATGCTACAATTGCTACTACTCCTGATAATGAACCGATGGATATTGTCTGGAAAGACTCACCCATCAACCCATCCGAGAACCTTACTAGACTGTCATAGTTTGCAGGAGCCTATGCTACAAAAACTATTAATAAAGCAACATAGGTGCAAATGTTGCTCAAGGAAAGGGAATTTTTTTTTTTTTTGTTAGAACAACAGTTACATCAAGAAAAATCTAACTAGCAAGCATAATCGCAGTTAGCTAAGCTCCAACAAGAATTCAACCAGATGCAAATAAAACGTCAAGACAACATAGCAGAAAAGGAAGCGCAGATACAAGGAATAACTGATCTGCATAAATATGGTAAAAAATTAATCAGTTTATTACTAAAGCACTTGGCCTTAACTCCCAACTGATGCACCAAAAGGAACTATTATGCCAGAATATCTCACAATGGAATTCCTATTTCCAGACAAGTGACAAATTGACAAGTCAAGTCTTTGAGATGAGACTCAAATATGATGAAATCTTGAAAAGAGTTTTTGACTTCAATGCTTGGTAGAATTCAGAAGATGGGAGAAAGGCTGACTTGCCTAAATTGGAGGAATCACACAAGGAAATTTTATTTTCAGACTAGGGTTCTCGGCTTAGACAAGTATTAAGGCAACAACAGATGCAGTAGCAACAATAAACAATGTTATTGATAACATCAATGAAAATTTACATAGCGCCAACCTCATGGCAGAGTCCATTCCAGGTTTTCTTCCGAATGTCAAACAACTCGAACAACAATGGAGGCAGAACAGAGGAAAAAGGAGAAGCAATTAGGCAAACGACCATGTTAAATTGGGAAGCATACTGGCGACATTTAGTGAAACCTCATGGCTAGTGGATGACACTACGATGCCTAACGACTTTCATAGATAAAATGGTGCCAGCACAGACCGATGCCGTGTTCACTGGGCAGTTGAAATCTGAAATCGATCGATCGACACAACTCAAGCTCATGATGGACATTTGTGATCTCAAAGATCAAATGCAAAGGAGTTAGTCACCATGTTCATTTCTATTTTTGTTTTATTTTTCATAATTTGAGGAAGGTCATTTAAACCTCCTCAACTATTTTTGTAACAATCTATTTTTAGTTTTGTAGTTTAGTATTTAAACCCCTCTCATTCATTTAGAGAGGGGTGCAGAAATTTTATCAGAAACAATCTTCAAAACATGCACTTTTGTCCCTTTGAGGAAGTTTTGGTGAAATGAGTGGAACGAGATTTATTTTCATCTTATCTGGCATAGTATACTAAAATTGAACTTTTGTACTCTTAGATGGTGTTGGATTGATTGGAAGTAGATCAATATTGTTAAAGCACATGAGCAAGACTTATTACAAATGGTACTTTTATCTCGTAATTCTATTTTAAGCAATAACTTCTCTTCAAGTTGTTTATGTATGAAAGTTTGAATCTTGGTTAGCATTATTGCACTTTTGTATGGTGATAGCCTAAATTTTATGCTGAATACATGAATAATTTCTTATGCGATATACCTTTCACAATCATTTCAGCTAACTGTTTATTCGAAATGATTATTTTTAAAACGATTTCATTTCTTATTGTAGTTGAATGATCTTTATTACCAATTTCTTTAAGACATTATTGTAGATCGCATACTACAAATTTATTTCCGTGTATAGTCATAACTAGATAATGTTTAAATTAGGATATATACATGTGATTATTAGTTTAGATTAGAGTACTTTTAGCTTAAACATCACTCCAAAATATCACATATCACCCCATCAACACTATTATAAATTAGACTGGGAAATTTGTCCCATTATCCCTAGTCGGAGCCACTACAGCAAACGGAAAAGGAACTACCAACCAAGGTCTGGACTGGGTGGTTTTCCCCCATGTTATAAGCAACAATTTTGGAGGCTTCAACACTTGGATGACATGGTCAAGAGGTTCTTTTGAGTATTGTTTTCTACCTTTTCGGGCTCGAGAGACAACTTTATGAAAAGGAACCCTTTGGAGTTTTTTTTGTTTGTTTGTATTTTTCAAACTCTCTAAACATGAAAAAGATACCAAGGTTTCCCTTTCGCTCATTAAAACTTTAATGACACCAGATTCATCACCATCACAGAGACGAGCTTCTCCTTCTTAGCGCTCAATAATCTTACTATGTCGAATCCGTGAGAAGGATGGACTTACATTACAAGCATATGATATCCCCTTCAAGCTTCTGATAAAAAATAATTGGGGTACCTGCCAGAAATGGTGGGGGAAAATGCGAAATTTTTACTAGTTGTGTCGACGTCTTGTCACTCTTGAACATGACACTCTTCTGCTTTGTGTCGGGTTGAGATATCCCTACTTCATCGTTGACCTTCCTGGGTTTGGACCAACACTTTTTGCCTTTCCATTTCATCTCTTCCACGTCATCATGACCTCTGATCCTATGGATCCAAAGGTTTCCAAACTCCGGAGTCATGTCACTGATATGTTCAAGAGTTAATCCTTATGTAGTCTACACTCATTCTTGATTCTCTGTATCATTCATAATCATTGCATCCTTTGTCTCATGTCGATGATGTGGGATACAACATGGCCCTCCTTCGACAAGGTCTCTTCCTATCAACTTCAGCTTATTATCTGGGAACTTGGCCGAGAGACTCGCTTCCAATACCTTAGAGCTTGCATGCCCTAATGGCAAGTTATTCACACTCGCTAACAACTTATCATCATTGGCTTTTGATCGAGTAATTCACGGGTTTTCGACTTCAGTTCCTTATTCACACACTGTGAATTGTGCTACGTGTACCTTGAGAGCCATTTTCATTATTGGTGGTTTCTCTTGCGCTTGTCAACAATTCACATCATTGACTAGTAATCAAGCGATTTTCTAGCATGTTCGATGTCAACACATCTATTCGCATGCTAGAATATGTACTTTGATTGGGTCATGTTGGAGCACAAGACCTTGGGCTCATATTACACAAGTCCAAGTGTAGAGCAACGTGACATGATCATGCTTACATACATGTCTCTTTCAAATGGATTGTTGCGACCATACCGAGAGTCTATTATATGTGATCATTCTCATTATTGGATGGTTGTGACCATACCTTGGGTTTGATATAATCCTTCTTACTGGATTGTTGCGCCAATACCTTGGATCCATTTACATGATCTTCTTCTTGATGGTTGCATCCATACCACGATTCATGTATCAGAGATTTTAGTGATTCTACTCACAAAGCATTTCACCCCTCACTCTTGTTCGACTTCATGCTTTGGGTGGCATCTATTACACAATATTTTGTCACTGTCCTTGTACTCCCCATTCCTCGATCCTAGAGGACCTCTACATTGACCGTCATGTGTCTCCCTAACATGAATGACATGTCACTACATCCCTCTTCATATGCATAACATTTCCCTCTTACATCATTTCCCAAGAATATTCCTCCAAGCTTAGTTTTCAAGACCAACCCTAGCCTTTAGTTTCTTCCCTGCACCGATTTGCAGAGTCTAACATTGGGCCTAGCGCCAAACATCGTTGGTCAACCATTCATGATGTAGCATGTAGATTGTTTCCATGTACCTTGGACGACCATGCAGTAGATTGGCATCACAACCTTTCACCCAACTCCATACAAAACTGTGGTTCTTTCAAACATATGTTTATTGAAAAGTTTTCTGATGATAAGACCCCAGCCATGCTACTCAAAGATTTGGGAATCCTCGGGATGGAGGGAAAAGAGAAAGTGAAATATTTCAATCAGAGGTTTATCATGACTCCATCACTATCGACTATTACATGTCTACACTGCCAACCACTATTGCACAGTTCATCAAGCGAGTTGTGAATCCAACACTTTTTAGAAAGCTGCGAAGAGGCTATTGTTGTTGAGAAATACTTGCACGCCATTGGAGTCATCAAGGATGATGAATCAATGAAAGACTCCAAGAATGCGAGAAGAAAGCCTCAATCAATGGGGAGAAAGGGCAAAGACAAGAAAGTAACTGATATTGAGACTTTCACTCGCCTTGTCAAGAACTTGACCACCAAAGTGTCCGAACTCAAGCAATGGAAGAAAGACATATTCAGAAGTAGCCATCCGCTTAGATAGAGATAGGCAAATAGTTCATCAACCAACTCATCAAGCAACAACCTGTTCAGTTCCAAATTTGCGCAAAAGTCTATGTTCCAACTTGATGAATGTGTTGATCGTAATTTTTGTTCCTTCCATGAATAATTTCTCCCCGAGAACTCTTGTTCAAATTGGAAGTAAGTTGTTACCTCTATCTATACTCAACACTCAATGCAGATGGTGACATACATGAGCAGCTGGAAGACACTAATGATAATGAAGAGGTTGCACCTGATGAAGCACCAAGTTTTGGGCATGTGGTGAACGCATACCAGTGCTCACAAGTAGTCTCGAAGATGAACACCCAAAAGCAGCCCCAAAAGAAAAATGATCGTTGCCATCTTAGGCGTAAAGGGGCTCCCCCTAGACTTCGGGAGATGTAATAGAAGGTGAGACAACTAATAAGGAAGGTTGACCCACCGACTGCCTCAAAGCAACAAACACAAAGCAAGTCTAGGAAGACAATGACGGATAAGAGTATGTCCATAGGCAACAAGTTGTAGAAAACTCCGTCGGACAGCACGAACATCCGTTCCACCCCGGACACCTCGATGAGTCTACCACCTCTAGATTAAAACATAGTTGATGACACGAAGAAAACTCGACCGAACATCAGTTTGTTCGAGCTAGCCAAAATCTAGAGTTAATGAGATATCCTGTTGCACGTTGGGACAAACAAAAGCAGACAACGCACCTCCACCAGCAAGGGAGAAAGCACACCTCCCGGATCATTATCCACTGTGCTTAATACACTCTGGATGGAAGAAGCAAACTCAATTTTCCCCCCATTCCTACTTTCATTCAATTTTTTCAACTACAATGTCCACAACTGCTTGGTCCATTCTAGCACGATAGCTAATGTCATGCTGCTCTCCATTGCTAAGAAGATCAATTCACAATGGAGCGAAACATTGGCTAGAATCATCCAACTCGATAGAATATCAATACCAGTGATTGGTGAACTACGAGACATGATCATTTGAATATCCCATGATAATCAAGTCCACCAATGCAAAAACATAGTTGTTGTGGACATACCGGAAGCTTATGGCCTGCTACTCAGTAAAGACTATTCTAGCAAGCTAGATGGATATTTTGCTACAGAATAGTCTCACATGTGGCTTCTGTATAAGGGAAAATGAAACCAAATTTGGGTGTTATCGGAGAGGTATATTAAACACAATGTCACTCCCCTTAATGACAAGAATGAACCATTGGCCTTCATAGAAATCATGTTTGGCAACTTCTTCCTGGAAAAGACATTGGAGTGTTTCTTGCACGACCAATCCCAACCTCATCAAACAAGCAGTTGGGACTCCTTCCTTACCCATTTGATGGTAATGAAACTTGTACAATTTGTTTTTTCTGATAGTAGTAGTAGTAGTAGAAAAAACGATAGTAGCAGCAGTACCATCATGCCAAATGGTCCATGTACAAACAAGTTGTGGACCATGAGTCTTGAAAAATCAGGGACAAATGATTGCTCAAGGACCGGGTGTATCTTAGTCATCCAAAATAATGGACAATGCATGATTTCAAGCTTTTTGAAGTTCAAAGTCACAAAAAATGATGTTGAACCACTCATGCTAAACACACGAAGGACCAACACTATGAATGAACAGAGCAACCTAGGAATCCACCATGATTCGAAGATGTTCAATCTCAGTACAAGTTACACACTGCAGCAGCAACCAATCATTGACCGCTTGGTCAAATAGTACTTGGATGGGTCTACAGGAGTAGATGATGACCTGAGCGCCCACTACATGTGAACAATCCAACATGAGATTCCATGTAGATGAGAAGAAAAGCCATTACAACAAAGAACAGGTAACACATACATGTTGTTTGTACTCCTTTCACCAAAAATATTGACCTACATTTTAAGTGTTTGGATTACTTGCATAGTTCGTGATCATACTTAGTTTGCTAATTTAAATCCTGCACGTAAGAAATCTAGGAAGATCCACTTATGCATTGACTTTTGAAACTTGAACACTTCCCGGAATAAAAGCGACTGCCCCATGCCATCTTTTGAGCCCATGTTGCACATAGTACCTGAAATAGTGGTGTTGTCTTCACTTGAAGGTCTTCTGGAATGCCACCAAGTTTTGGTAGCAAAGCCCGGTGGACTGGCACTGGTCCACGAGAAACTTGGCTCACACATGTATCATTTGGAATCACTTGACGAGAGGATTGATAATATTCTTATCAAGGGCCAAGTCCTCAAACACTAGTATCAGTAGGTCAGGCCGCACCCATGCCATGTACATAGTCTGCTTGTTGCTTGTTGTTTCATTTGGTTTGTTTTTCTTATTATATTTATTCTTTCGCCTTGTTTGATTCTGCTTACTATTTTTTGTTCACGTTCATTTTGTTTGTTTGATATATTACTATTTTTGTTTCCAGAAATAAGTGTTGCCAACTACTATGTTCTTGCTTTTAAATAGAGTATGTGTCTGAAATTTGAAGAGACTTGTGACACTGCACCACTTGGCTCGTCTTGTGTCCATTTTCTATGTGCTTAGTTACAACCTTCAGTTGATGAAGTTTTCACGGAAAATACAAACCGTTTGTAAAGGAATATTTGGTCCAACCATGAACCTATGTCCACACTGGGAAGCCCCATGCCTGTACTCAACCTTCTTCTTCGTGTGTTTAAGCTAATCTAACTAGTAGAAACAGAGAAGGGGGGAAATCTAAATGAGCAAACCTATGTCAGAGGTCTTACATGCTTGTCTGAAGGAACAACCTCTTCTGCTCTCAATAAGTCGGGATCCCTCTTCCGCCCCAAAAAATAAATAAGTGCCTATGCACAGTCTCTTTAAAAAATACAAAGGTGAAAGAAGAGAAATGTTGCCTATGCAGAGAGGTGAAGCATACAACTTCACTGGGGTACTGACCAGGTTCGCTAGTAGAGGAGAAATGTGTGTGTTCCTACGTGACTCTGTCGAGGTGCTGTCCAAGCTTGTTGGCAGAAGAGCAACACTAGAGATGAAAACTTATACTCTGAAAATATTCAACTCAAGAACTAAAATACCCTTCTAGGATTCGAAACACTGAGATCTAAGCTGAACTTTGGATTGTGTTTGACTGAGTTGGCAAAGGGTGAACCATGTTTGTCCATGGGGTAAGTGGGGAAACTGAAGTAACTTTCACAGGGATTTAATAATCCTTGAAAGACCAAGGCCCTGTGCTAGCAATGAACCAAAACAGAGAAGCTGGAGTTCTACCAGTGTGTCGCCAAGTGTTGTAGCGGCTACAACCAAACTCCAAAATTTTGGCCTACACCAATTTCGGAGCCTCCCTTGAAGATTTTCACTTGATCATCACACACACTCGGGTTCACTCCGTGAGCTCGTGTGAGTCTTTACATTTGCCTTGCTTGTTCATTGCATCCAAGTCTCTACATGCTGATGTACAAGTCATGCTTGCGATTGTGTTCTGGTTATGCTCAAAATCTTTGCTTCATATGTGTTTGATGTGTTTTCCATGAAAGCATCTATCGCACTCACACACGGAGTCATATTCACTGTCACACAAGCATTGTCTTGATCATGAATGATCAATCATGAGTGTCGCGCTTGTCGCTTGCACTGTCGGTCAATCATGTGTTTTGGATGGTTTGGTTGTTTTTTCGTCAAGTCATGCGAGTGTGCGTTCGTGTGATCACCTATGCATATTTCGACTCTTCACACACTTAGTCATTTTTGTTGAAGTTCTGACAAGTAGACTCCTCACTGACAACTGGACCATCATCCTGCCTTCAACTCTATCAACTGTAAATTAGAACAGCACAGAAGCACCAAGATAGTCCTTCCAAGCTACGCTGCCCGCAAGCAATCCTAATCAACTCTCATGTTGGCCTCTCGGATAGATGGACCCGACAGTCACCCACAGACTGACTCCCCTCAAAATTTTCATAGTCGCCATTGACCTTACCCGTTCAACTAACTAAGGAAATTGCATAGACATGTCGGACAGACACCAAGTGCCAGTCCTTGTATCCTTCAGAAAATTGTGAAGTTTTCCCAGTCAGTCATCCGGACAGTCGACCGACTGTTCATCTTAGAAATTGCGCAGTGTTCATGAGCAGGCCTTCTACTCCCTATTAGTTAGCTCAGCTCAGAAATTATGTAGTACAGTTTTCCCAACCAACAACTCATAGCAGTAGACTGCCTGTTCCCTCCAGGAATTGAGCAGTTTCTGTTGCAGTGACTAAGCAGCCATCTGCGAGCTCCCTCTGGGAATTGCATATTTTTGGCTGCCAGTGACCTCAATAACCAACTGGCAGTTCCCTCTGGGAATTGCGCAGTTTTGGCTGCTAGTGACCCAGTAGCCAACTAGCAGTTCCCTTTGGGAATTGTACAATTCTAGCTGCCAGTCTCTCGCGTAGTTCCCTAGAAAACTGTGCAATCCCTGCCTGCTGACCCTTAATGCAGCTCGGCTTGTTCCTCTGGAAAATTGCGCAAATCTGACTGTCTTTCCCCTGTTGGCTGTTCGTTTTGAAAATGTGTAGATCATGCCTACCTTTCCCTCCAGCAGCCCAGACTGTCCCTCCCAAAATTTGAGAAGTTGTGCCTCCCAACCAAGCCAGACCTTGCAGACTGTCACTGTCGACTTAGATTGTTTGTCTCCATCTCTAAACGACACTTGCGTAGTTTTCATCAGTAGTTGCCCGGAGCCATCATCCTGCATCACAACCCTACTGCCTCTCCCGATCACCTGCATCGGAATAATCATGTGTCATGGTAGACGAGGAGGTTTTGGATTTGATGCCGTTTTGTCACGAGTGATTGCAAGTATAGGTACACTAACAAACATGTCAAGATGACGAACAGGATGAATGAAGGGAGCACATGAAGATGGACAGGTTCAATATCGAACGAACGAATGAACGAAGCATGTGAAGCAAACGAATGTGACGGACATGCACCTTCGCAAACAAGTGAGTCTGTCAAGCCTTCTAGCATGAAAGAAAGGAACACCATGCTAAAGCTTCATCAAGCAAATCAAGGACCATTGAAGAATCCGCATACGTCACCATGCAGAGGTGAAGCTATGATACACCATGAAGACATCCATCACTCAACAACACTATAGCTTGACATGCACTCCAACAACAGCATGAATGTACCGACATTGTCATGTTAAATCATGTCGAGTCAAGTCATGAGTCATGTTGCCCACATCTCCACTATGGGCTTGTTTTCAATCAATGTGATGTAACACGGAAGTCCAAGAGACCCACTTGTTGAACATAGAGTCATGTAAGTTGGAAAGTCATGGAAGTCGAACAGTCATGGGGGTAGTTGAACAACCACAAGGGTCAGTTTCACCCTTGGCTATAAATACCCCCCTCATTTGTACATGAATGGATTTTTCACCTCAGATCCTCCCACATAACCAAGAGAGTCTGTAATATTTTCTTTGAGGAGTAAGTAGTGGCTCCAACGCCCCACTTACGGGGTTAGTGATGTATGGTGTAATGATGTGTCTTCGAACTTTCGCTTAATTTAGAAGCATGTCAACAAGCCAACACGTTTTCACAAATGTATTGTATTTGTTGTAAGATTGATCTTTAACACTTGTAATGCATGTTTCTTTTGTACGTTTTCTACATTTGAACTGATTCATTTGTTGTAATGCATAATCTATTAATGGAAATGTGTTGTATATGCTGCTAACGATGTCATGTTCGTGTCGACTGCTCTGTCGGACATTAGACATGCCTTTCACACGAACCTTGCTGTAACAACCATTGAACTCATTTAGACTGATCTGTGAGTGTTGTACGTGTTATCTTACCTTGTATGTTGTGAGTGTTGCATCTGAGTGGACTGCTCCGTCGGAAGTTGTGTATGTCCTTTGTGTTGTGTGTTCCTAGCCGAGTTGGGACTGATCCCTTTCAACTTGGAACTCACCTTCACCTTGTCGCCCTCACAGTGAAAGAACCATTGACACAAGTACACTTACACTCACCAGGCACTCGAACCTCACTTCTCAAAGATAAAGCAAACCACTCTCCTGTGCTAACAAGCAAGAGTTGAGGAAAATCCTTAAGATAATGACAACCGAGGCATCATACCGGATGGGACTCCCACACGAAACAATGTGAGATCTAGTTGGGGCTTCATACCAGGGCGATCCCTTGAATGTTGGCGGGTCCAACACCAGCAACATGTTCCTACACCATGATTTTTACTTTTGATATAATATTTTTGTCTTTTTTATTCTCAAGAATTGTCACTCTATTACCAAGTTATGTTGAGTCTAGTTCCCTTTTTAAAAGATTACTTTAGTTTCTTTTTGTACATTAATTAGTGTTAAATTATTCAATTATTAAATCTGACCTACTTTCTTTGTAAAAAAGCCAAAGTTATTTCTATTTTTTTACATTCTTGATATAGAACAAACAAACTATAACTTTTTAGTTGTAATGTAAATAAAAAAAATTATTTTAAAAAAGGGAGAGAAAATTTAGTTTCATTAGCAATTCAAATATATATAGATAATCTTACCAACTAAGAAAAAGATATAAAAATATCCCTTTTGGAAAGGAGAAACAAAAATATATCAAATGCGAGACTAGATACTTGGACCACTTAACCCTGGTGTTTAGATACTTCTTGGCTTGTAAGGACATTATTTTGCTTGGGCAACAATAAAACAAAATACCTGTGACAATATGAGAAAAGTTTTAGTTGTAATGAACATGTTTTACTTTATTGAACTATGTTGACAATGTGATTGTGTGCGTATGAATGAATAAATGATATTTTAACCTCCACGAGACTAAAAATAGACTATGGGTCCACTAACCTCCTTGCTTTTCATCTTTTGCAATTTAATCATTTTCTTACTCAAATTGCTGACACAACCTTCTAACAGTCCCCTCATTAAAAAGACAATGCCAATGAACTGATGCTAACATATTGCCATAACATATTGTGTATGAAGTCCTTCAATAATGTACTCTTTCGTAACTATGACCAATGGTTACCAATTTCTTTTATAGGGAAGGTTTGTCTACTACATTTTGGTTTGCTGCCATTACACATTTAAATTTATTAATAAAAATAAGTGATATACGTTATGATATAGAATATAGATTATAATGATGTAAGATTTAAAACAAAAATACATAATTAGCATGGTTGGGAAAAAAATAATTTAATAAATATTATATTTATATTATTCTTAAAATAATTATGTCTTGATAGATTTTTTAAGTATATTTCACTTTTAATTATTTTATAATGTGATTATTATTAATGATATATTTTTTAATATTATATGTTTATCTAATATATTTTAAATTTTTTTTAAAAGATAAAGTTGTTATATATTATTATTATTATTATTATTATTATTAAATGTAATAGAATTATATTTCACACATATTTGTAACATTTTGTGATTCTAAAAAAGGATTTTCATATCCAAAAAATACTTTAATATAAAAAATAAAAATAAAAATAAAAACTCAAAGCATAAAGGCCTTGTATTTGACGATTTTTCATCATTGTTCTTTTATTGATTCAAAAGTAATCGCTTGAAACTAGCAAAAAATGAATTTAGCATCATCCAAATATTGTTATATCACAATATACAATTAATCATATCACACAGTCTTTGCTCAATATCATCAATTATGACAATATAGCCACTATTATGAGCTTTATATTTTAGAAACAACTATTGGTCATGAGAACAAATAGTGATAAACAAAGAAAACATTGGTCATAGTCTTCTATGATAATATCATACCCAAATTATATAAGGCAACTCATCACTGTCACTAACTAGTAATAAAAAATAACTGAGAATGTAATCATAGGGATATCCCTCCAACAAATCCTAAAAATGCCATGTGCCTCAGACCAACTATAACCCAACTTTGGAAATAACCCAACTTATTCATTTTTGTATATAAATGATGAATGGTTTAAGTTAAACACATATTTGTAAGCCTAAATCTCATCATATATAGGCCTCAATAAAAAAAAATAAAAAATTACATATAGCAATCCTCCAACATCTAGTTCATCACCATTAATGAGTCAACAAAAATATGAATTTTTTAGGCAGATATGTCGGCAAAGAGCATAATAAACAACTTTAGAGCCATTAATTTAGCAAAATTATTGGAACCTTTGCTCAACCTTGCTACGAATATAGAAATATAAGAATCACTTAGTTAAAGGACCTCCATACTTCACACATAGGGAGATCCCCTTGACACATGTTAGAAGGGCTAGTTGACTCAACCAATTAGGCCCAACATTTAGACTCTTTCAACTATGTAGTCGAAGAGTAGGTCGACCTACACCGTAAGTTGAGTCAACTAACCAAGTCAAATTATAAGTCAATTAGTCGACTCATGTAGTTAAACCATTACAAATACCTAGTAACTAAAAGTATAATCGACTCATGTAGTTAAACCATTACAAATACCTAGTAACTAAAAGTATAAGTTATAAATATACATGATCTAAGCGAGAGAGAGAGAGAGAGAGAGAGAGAGAGAGAGAGATATTACTCTATAACAAATGTTGTACATTAATACAAAGTGCATATTTGTCGATCTCCCACCGCTTGGATTATTCATCCCTTCTCTCATATGTGTTATGTATATGTATTGTTTGAATGGTTTGTTGCTAGTAACTCTATACAAGTCCCTAGATTACAATATTGGTTCCGTTTTTGATAGTATCTAAACCTAAGTATAGAGGAAACCATGCACACATAGATGTTGAGATTGGAAGATATTTGTGAGTTGTGGGAGCACAAGATAAAAAATTATCTAAATAATTATACACAAAGAAATCACCTAAAATTAGCAAAAGCTAAAACACATTTTTTCACATAGATACACAAGCTATATTTAGAAGTTTTCCTTGAAGAAATCATGAAATACATTATCACAATTGCTAATGAATAAATCACTTGATGATATGAAGCTAACTCGTAAATTAATTAATGGAAATGGAACGAATATCTACGTATGACTCAAAAATATATACAAAGACTATTGTGAAGAACAAGCCCTGGAAGATAATGTACCAATGGTTCATATCAAAATGAAATTCTACAATGAATTGCATGATGGTTTTCTTTCTACCATTCCATCTCTCTTGCATAATTTTTTGCTAAAAAAATATGTGTTGAGAAATCTAAATGGTTGTAACTAAGATGATTTCTCTTCAACTTGATAATTTTGTGTTATGTACTTTAAATTTTCTTGATTATTAACTTCTTCTCTTATTATTACGCTTATCATCAAACATCTACCAAAATAAGAATATCAACAATAAACAAGAACAAAAGATATAGGCTACAACCCAAGGCCAAAACCTCTCCACTTGAGAGGAAAACCCACAAATCTCTTCTTCTTATAGATTCTTCAAATGATGAATTCCAAGACCTCTAAACCAAGACCAAGTCTGACCTCCTTGATGATGTGATTCCTTTGTCGAAGTCAAACTCAGTCAAATCTCTTCCAGCTGCACGAATTCAACCCCCAACTATAGAATTTCGGCCTCCACTACAGGTCTGAACTTTTCGGCCCCTGCAACAGTTAATGCTTCCACACATGTGAGGAATTTTAGGGCTTCCAAGGCTTCCTTTGATATTTTCTTGGGTTAGTCCTTCTTCTAGGGCTTGTAGGTGACCTAATAGACATTCATTCGACCTTCTTTATGCAATTTTCTCAACTTCAATATTGCAACATCAAAACCTTAGCCTTCCTTCTTCGTACATGTGTGTGTGAGAGAGAGAGAGAGATATAACTCAAGCCCTCATCCTTCATCCTTCTTCTCTAGGGTTCTTCCGCTTCTCCTTCGCTTAGATGATGAGAAGATGAGTGAGTTTCCATAGGAGGATGAGTTCCCTCCTATATATAAGCTTCCAAGGAGGACGACATGCCCTAATGAGACCAACTTCTTAACTGCCATGCCGACTTGGTCTCGGAGGGTATTTTGACACTTTAAATATACAAAATAATTATTTTTTACAAGTTAAAATTTTTCCGATGTGGTCTTCTTCATATGACATTGACTCTTTTGACTTATTGATCCTAGGACAAACCCTAGAAGGATTCAATGGGTGTTTGGCCTCTAAATAAAAGGCCTTGAGCATGAAACTCATGTTGCAAAAAGTAACAATAATTAATATATATAATATATATATATATATATATATATATATATATGTATATGTATATGTATATGTATATGTATATGTATATGTATATGTATATGTATATGTATATAATGTATATGTATATGTATATGTATATGTATATGTATATATATGTAGATGTAGATGTATATATACACATATACATCTACATCTACATATATATACAATATATATATACATCTACACACATATATATATAATATATATATATATATATATATATATATATATATATATTATATATATATATATATATATAATATTACAATATGCAAGAATCAAAAGTACATTTCATATTTATGAAGACCAAACCTAGGTGTTAGAGTCAGCAAATTTGACAGTCATCGAATGTCTTCAAATATGTAAATTTGTTGTTATGAATTAAGTCAAAACTCATAAACCTTTTACTGTCACGAGTTTGACCAATCACTGCCTGGGAAGTTGTCATGAATTTGGGGGTCAAAATTTTTGGTCAGTAATGTGTAGAGGTGTTGAGTCTTTGGGAGTCATCGTCAGAAATTTTTGGGTCATGGGGTATATTTTCAAAGCAAAGTTCTGTTAAAGGTTTCATTTGAATATCAACTATAGTCAAGGGGATGCTATTAAAAGCAGCATGGTTTTAAATACTACGCTTCTATCCCACTTCTAATATATTCCCTTCAAACTTCCCCATTTCCTATTCCTTTTCCCCCTTATCACCTTATTCTGTTCCTAAACCATACCTATCCTATCTCCCTATTCCATTATTTCTTTTAAAATTATTTCCCATTCCTAACATACCCAACTATAATGTCCTTTATATACCCCTAGGCTTAATCCCCTTGATAAACCATCATTGTGTATGATGAGAAAGCATTACCCATGTACCCCATACACAAGCTCATCCCATCATACACAAATCTAATTGCCCAAATAATTCTATGTTCCCATGCTCAAGTATGATTACCCTTGAGGTGGAGCACCGACCAACTATCACATCTGATTATGTCATTAAGGAATAAGCATCAATTTCAAATTGCTCAAGGAGACCACCATTTTCATTAGTTCTGAGCGCAGATCGATATGTTGGTTTTTTGTGCAGGAGTTTTGAAGATTGGTCACAACTTGGAGAGAATATTGTAGAGGAATTCACAATTCATGTTATGCCATTGTTACGCAACTATTACGCAACGATTCCTTGAGGCTACCAGTGACTGCACAAATTAATTCCACTCTATGGGAGGTAGCGGCTGTTTCTTATCCCCTAGAATTTGTGTTAAATGATTCAATTAAGGTCTATAATCTACACATTAACTCTGTTTTGGAAAGCATGTTGCGCACACCCTATCTGCTACGCACACAATCAATGTTAAAGAACTTAAATTCATGTATTTTTAGTGCGAATCTTAGTCGATGTGGAATGCTAAGTGGTCATGGTGAAATATAGTTCAGAGCAGAAAGTTTTCCTGCTCATTCCTAATGTTGTAGGACTTCTTTGACATCACTGCGTAGCACATTTGTGTAATAAAGGTTTGTGTTGTCACGAAGGTGAAGTCTCCCACCCTATTTTCTATACAGGTAGTCTGCCTCATAGTCAAAATAAGTTTTCCAGGTGTTTTTAGGGTTAAATGGCTCCTACCATAAGCAAAAAGGGAGGGGATGTCATGCATACTGATCCCACAAATTTAAACTTAGTGAAATCTTTTTGAGCCATTAGGGTCACCTTTGAGATTGCTAGATGTATTCCATTTTTCCAAAAGATTCAGAAGAAAGGCCATCACACAAGGCTTTCTAGTCTTTTTGCCTTCAATTTCAAAAATGACACAGTCAAGTTGGGAAATTTGGAGATTGCTGTCAAAGAGAAGCTTATTGCAGATGCCACAGGCCTCCCTACAACAGGCGAGAAGTGGTTCAAGGGTGATGAGTTAGATCTTTCATCCTTTAAGGAGTTTGTTAAACCTGAGTTTAACAACAAATATTCCACAAACTTCCCCACTATGAATCTTCAAGATCACTACAACAGGTTGTTGAAGGTTATCCAAAGGTCTTTTACATGAGAAGGTAGATTTAGCAGGGCTTAAGAATACCACTTGAGACTCTTATTGCATTTCACAAATAGAAATCCCATGAATTGACTTTTCTTCTTACTCAAAAGTATGGAAATAATGTCAGAAAAAAGTTCAACTTCAGAAGGACAACCACATGTCTAGTTTGTTTCATTTTTCTCTCATCAAGATTCTGGTTAAATTTGAAGTAAACAAGAATAAAGTATATTGGTCTGATTTTCTATCTAGTCTTGGGTTATTACCCCAAACAAAACATGCACCAGTGAAAATTTGAGAGGAGAAGAAAGAGTCACACGAAACTCATGAAAATAAATTCACTCAGATAGTGAAAGAAACGAAGGTAGTTGAGGAAAAAGATGATCAGCCCAACAAGAAATCCAAAGGAAAACCTGGCAAGCAGTTGGATAAGAAAGAGTTCGCAAAGGCTAAAGAGAAAGCTCAATAAATAAAGGTTCATATGGCACCATACTAGACTGCCAAGATTCAAGTGGAAGTAGAGGAGACTTTAAAAGATGAAAAGTTTGTGACAAGGCCTAGAACTAGGTCGAGAGTCAAGAAGAACATGGAGGAATTAGTTCCTCAAGCAGTTGTTGAGATTTCAGAGGAGAAATAAGAAAACAAAGTGGAATAAGATATAATGTAGTTTAAGCAAGACACAAGTGGTTTGAAGAAGAAGATCCCAAGATGGTGAAAATGAAATAGGGTCTTTCCAAGTATTAGTTGAAGATAACATTTCCGCAGAGACAAAATAGAGACTTGAAAGAAACATCCCATCAGGCATTTGAACAAAAGGAAAGGGAAAAGACACCCCCCTAGACCTATTATAAAGGATAAAGGAAAACGAGTTGCATTTGCTAAACAGTTCAAAGAGCCTAAAATAGAGTCCAATGGGCCTACAACCAGAGAAAACAAGATTGGGTGAAACAATTGAAGAAAGCGGCCCAATCACCTGATAGGTCAAACTTTGACCAATGGAAGGAATACCAAATATGTTTCGAATAACTTGAGGAGTGTCAAATGCAAGTGATAAGAATAAATCAAGATAATGAGGATGATAATATTATAAGTTAATTCATGAAGATTTTCAAAAAAAAAAAAATCACATTGCCAATATTTGGTCGACGTGTTTCTGTTAAGTTTAGGTATGTTCTATGCTAGAGCAATTTATTTTAATTTTCCAATATCTTTTCCAGATTAGAAATCACGTCAGCATTAAAGTAAACTACAGATAGAACATAAATATAAATTGCAAAAGACAAGCTAAGACAAGAAGACACAAGATGTGGCGCTAGCCAGGGAAAAACCCCAATGTGGAGAAACCCTTGATCAATTCTTCTTATATGTTCTTCAATAGTTCAGCAAAGCGAGAGAGAGAGAGAGAGAGTATGTTTACAACAGAAGTCAACACTTTGAATTATCTAGATAAGAGCATAGGTCATCTCTAAGAAGATGATACATGAGATCAGTTGAAGACATGATGCTTCAACTGATTCTCCAAGGTGAGTCCTTCACCTATTGATGTGTTGCATTTCATCATCATGCTGCACCTCACCATGCTGCACCATGCTCCACCCATCATCATTATGATGCATCTCATCACGCTTCATTAATCATGACTGTACCCATCACTATACTGTATTATGTGCCATTGTTGCACCATGTTTCCATCCTGACCTATGTGTTGGCTGCACCTTGCTTGCTTGTTGTCCCTAGCATGTTTATTGTCCTTAGCTTGTTGCTAAGTACCATACAACTATCCCAATGTTAGTTAGTTGTCCCTTGCATGCTACTCTCCTTCAGATATAGATTCTCCTGTTGTTCCATAGTTCCCAGCAGTTCTAGATTTTTTGGCTATTCTCGCTTTTCTAGCAGTTCCGACTTTTTTGGCTTGTTCGACAGTTTCGACTTTTCCAACTTTTTCGTCAATTCTAGATTTTTCAGCTTTTCTGACAGTTATGACTTTTCTGGAAGTTCCAGTTCTTCCGACAATTTTGGCTCTTTCGACAGTTCCGACAATTTCGACAGTTCCGGTAGTTCTGGCTTTTCCGGCAGTTCCGGCTTTTGCGACTTTTCTGACAGTTACGGATTTTCCGGCTTTTCCGGAAATTCCAGCTTTTCAGACTTTTCCAGTAGTTCTGACAGTTTTGGCTTTTTTATCTTTTTCGGCAGTTCCAGCTTTTCCCACTTTTATGGTTTTTTTGAGCAATGTAGAACTTATTCTCCCATGACTTCATTTAGATCTAGGGCATGTTATCTAGGGTAGCGTATACCCTAGGGCCCTCCCTCTAACTCTCATCTTCATCAAACCAAAAACACGATGAAGTGAGATCACAAGAGTGAGTGTGTGTGTGACAAATGACTTCAAGTTCTCTTCTATTTATACTAAAACATAGAGGTTGAATAGACATGACTGTTGGGCTTTTGAGCCTACATAAGTTGCTGGCCAACTTGACAATTTGTCCATAATCAAAATAAATTCATATTTTCATAAATACTTATCGGAACCAGATGATATTTAGATCAATCCTACACCTCTCAATGAGAGGGATCTAATAAAAATATCAGCTGCCATTAATAAGATGACCCACATGGAGTTTGGCCCTAGTTTCCAATTTTAACATTCCTTCTCAACAAGGGAGAACTCCATCCGTTAATCCATATGTCCTGACTGTACTATCTCTACCATCAGTGCCCTTGCACTGCTAAGCTCTGCTAGCTATGCTCTGCTCTACTCAGCTCTACTCTGCTAAGCTCCACTAGTTTTGCTCTGCTCTGCTCAACTCTGTTGGCTCTTATCTACTTTGCTTAGCTCTGCTGGCTCTATTATCTCTGCTCTACTATGCTTAGCTCTGTTGGCTCTGCTATGCTCTGTTGGCTCTGCTTTTCTCTGCTAAGCTCTACTGGCTCTACTCTGCTCTGCTCAACTCTGCTGGCTCTGCTCTGCTCTGCTCAGCTCTACTGGCTCTACTCTACTCTGCTCAACTCTGTTGGTTCTACTCTGCTCTGCTCAACTCTGCTTTGCTCTGCTCATCTCTACTGGATCTGCTCAACTCTACTGGCTCTGTTATGCTTTGCTGAACCATGAAGAAGAAGAATTGATCAAGAATGTGTCATACCATTCTCCACTGACTTGAAGTCAGTCTCAGAGTGTGTACCACTGGTCCCAAACCAGTCCTTAACCGACCTGAAGTCAGTGTCATAGTAGGTACAACTCCTACAACTGGTCCCAGACTAGTATTCTACTGACTCGAAGTCAGTCTCAGAGTATGTACCACTGGTCCCAGACCAGTCCTCTACTGACTTGAAGTCAGTGTCATAGTGGGTACAACTCCTACCACTGGTCCTAGACCAGTATTCTATTGACTCGAAGTTAGTCTCAGAGTATGTACCACTTGTCCCAGACCAGTCCTCTACTGACCCGAAGTCAGTTTCATAGTGGGTACAACTCCTACCATTGGTCCCAGACTAGTATCATTGATCCCAGATAAATGAAGGTCATCCTAACATAGGGAGTATGGTAGATACAACGATGCGTCCATCGGTACTACTATGGTCCCTATCCTCATTTCCCTGCTCAATGATCAAATGAGAGGTGCTTCCCATGAGTCCCAAACTACATGGGTAGGATGCCTCAACAGGAGAACTAATCATCCTGTCCACAGGAGAGCGAATCATCCCATCCCACAAGAGAGCAAATCATCTTGTCCACATGAGAGAAAATCATCCTGTCCATAGGAGAGTGAATCATCCTGTCCCATAAGAGAGTGAATCATCTTGTTCCATAATCACCATGGAGAACACATCATCCAGGCCTCATAGGAGAACTAATCATCCTGGTACACAATCGTCATGGAGAACACATCATCCAGACCTCACAGGAGAACTAATCATCCTACTACACAATCATCTTGGAGAACACATCAGCTAGACCTCATAGGAGAACTAATCATCCTGCTACACAATCGTCATGGAGAACACATCATCCAGACCTCACAGGAGAACTAATCATTCTTCTACATAATCGTCATGAAGAACACATCATCGAAGCAGATGTCAAGGAGAAACAACACCCTGAAGTGCTCTTACGGTCCACCACACTGCCTGCCCAATCAACATTCGAATAATCATACAATTTCATATTTCTGGCAATGTATCTCAATCCATGAGAGGTTGTGCCCCGAAGACATCTCAGAAGATTCTTAGCACTAATCCAATGAGGCTCAACCAAATATGAGCTCACCATGCTAACTGCAAAACATATGTTCGAACAGAATTTCACCAATAACATCAATGTGAATGAGTTTATGAAACTAAGAGGCATTTCCAAAATTTGGTCTGACATTACTACCATATAACTTCTGAAAGTTAAGATCCTCGAGGTAGTCATAGGCTTGCAGTTTATAATTCCACATTCGGAATCCAACTCCCTCTTACTTCTGCAAATTAGAGGGTTTGCACCTGTCAGAAATAGGTCGTCCTCATAAGGTGCCAGTATGAGAGGTTTATCATCCACAACCTTCGGGTAATGGTTTGGATCGGTTTTACTCCTAGTGAATCTCAGCTTCATCAGACAGCTATCAATCCTCCCATACTACACCCGGGGTGTTTTGCTTCAAGCCATAGAGGGCTTTCTTCCACCTGTATACATCAGATTCATGATCATGACTCTCAAACTACTCGGGTTGTTCCAAACCTGTGGACCTGCTACATGAGGGGAATGGTCCCCTTGTAAGATTTTCCTTCGGTACATCTCAGACATGTAATTTCATTCTCTTTTTGAATTCAGGAATCACTGTCACCATTTAACTCACAGACCTTCACTGCTATGTGTCAATAGACATGGTCCTTAGTGGAGTTCCTGCAACTTGATACAACCTTGAACTCAAAAACATCTTTGAAAATTCTATTTCCAAACATGTACCTTTCCATCGATAAGTGCCACCTTGTAACCTTTGACTTCCATTGCCGAAATGGACACTAGGTTCTTCTTCCGATGAAGTACATAAGAGAGATTATGTAAATGAATCGAGTTACCCTCATTCAATTGAGAGGTAAAATTCCCTACACCCTTTCTGGGATAGGTGGTATCGGCTCCAAGTATAATCCCATGATTGTTTCCATCTCTACCAAATTAGAAAGTGCACCCTACTATCCAATGAAGTGCCTTGAAGCACTACAATAAATAAGCCAGATTCCCAAAGAATCTGAAGGAGAGGGCCAATACAAGATAACACTTCTTTATCTTATCAAAAACAACATTTGATTCTTCATACCTAGGGTTCCTTGCTTTCTTTGAAGAGTCAGCCATTTCCTTGATGACCTGCATTACCTATCATTCCTTTGATCATTGAAGATGTCCCTAGAATGGTTGTTATCTTCATCAAGAGATGTGTCTTTGCCATTCAGACACTCCTTTGCATAATGGCCAAACTTATTACAACCGAGGCATATGCCTTTCCTTCCACCATTAGATACGGATTTCCCATTGAAGTGATCTTTAGGTAGGCCATCAGAAACTTCTGTTGCGCCATTCTGATAACATTCTCTTCTTCAACTTCACCCTCGGTGAATTTGAAGAGGGATGAGGAATCCACTGATCCTTTCGTCCTTTCCCAACCGTCTTCGGTAATTTCTCTTTCACTCTTGCTTAGGCAATGTCTTCACTCCAGCTCTGATACCATGTTAAGTTTAGGTATGTTCTATGCTAGAGCAATTTATTTTAATTTTCCAATATCTTTTCCAGATTATCAATCACATCAACATTAAAGTAAACTACAGATAGAACATAAATATAAATTGAAGAAGACAAGCCAATACAAGAGGACACAAGATGTGGCACTAGCGAGGGACAAACCCCAATGTGGGGAAACCCTTGATCAATTCTTCCTATATGTTCTTCAATAGTTCAGCAGAGAGAGAGAGAGATAGTATGTTTACAACATAAGTTAACACTTTGACTTATCTAGATAAGAGCATAGATCATCTCTAAGAAGATAATATATGAGATCAATTGAAGACATGCTACTTCAACTAATTCTCCAAGGTGACTCCTTCACCTATTGATGTGCTACATTTCGTCATCATGCTGCACCTCACCGCGCTGCACCATGCTACACCCATCATCATTATGCTGCATCTCATCACACTTCATTAATCATGACTGTACCCATCACTATACTGCATTATGTGCCATTGATGCACCACGTTGCCATCCTGACCTATGTGTTGGCTGCACCTTGCTTTCTTGTTGTCCCTTGCTTGCTTGTTGTCCCTAGCATGCTTATTGTCCTTAACTTGCTGCTAAGTACCATACAACTGTCCCAATGTTAGTTAGTTGTCCCTTGCATGTTGCTCTCCTTCGAAGATAGATACTCCTATTGTTCCGGCAGTTCCCGATAGTTCTGGCAGTTCTGGTTGTTCGGGATTTTCCAGCAGTTCCAGCAGTTACGGATTTTCCGGCTTTTTCTACAGTTCCAAATTTTCTGGCTTTTTTGGCAATTCCAGCTTTTCCGGCTTTTCCCGCAGTTCCTGCTTTTCCAACTTTTCTGGTAGTTCTAGCTTTTCCAATAGTTCCTGCTTTTCCAACTTTTTTGGTAGTTCCAGCTTTTCCATCTTTTCGGCTTTTTTTTATCAACGTAGAGATTATTCTCCCATGACTGCATTTAGATCTAGGGCAACGTATGCCCTAGGCCACTCCCTCTAGCTCTCATCTTCATAAAACCCAAAACAGGATGAAGTGAGATCACAAGAGTGAGTGTGTGTGTGACAAATGACTTCAAGTCCTCTTCTATTTATACTAAACATAGAGGTTGAATAAACATGACTGTTGGGCTTCTGAGCCTACATAAGTTGCTGGCCGACTTGACAATTTGTCCATAATCAAAATAAATTCATATCTTCATAAATACTTATCGGAATTGGATGACTTTTAGATCAATCCTACACCTCTCAATGAGAGGGATCTAATAAAAATATCAGCTACCATTAATAATATGACCCACGTGGAGTTTGGCCCTAGTTGCCAATTTTAATAGTTTCGAACTAGCTAGTGTGGTTCATCTTCACGACAAGATGAAGAGACAGATCCCAGAAGGAGGTTAAATAGGAAAAAAATGTCATCCCAACGGTTAGAGGAAAACAACTAAATTTGACCAAGGAGGGAAAATTATATTGTTTAATAATTTATTTATATATTATTAACCAAACAACTATATTTGACTAGGTTAGGGAATTATTTAATTCGTTTAAATAGTTAATAATTATTTATTTATTCATTCCCTTTTTTTTTTTTTTATTTTTTTTTATTATTTAATTGTTTATTTGGTTATGATATGGAAAAATAAATAAGGATAAAAAAAAATCACAAGGGAATAAAAATAAAAGAGAAGTGTTCATTAATATAATAATAATAATAATAATAATAGTAAAAGTGATAAATAAACAAATACTAGTAATGAATACATAAATAATATTACTAATATAAATAAATAAATAAATAAACAGAGAGGCTAATCCTCTTTAATTAATAAAAGGAAGAATAAAAGGGGGGGAATAGAACATAAAAATGAAAAATCCCAAACAAAGAGGAGAAAAACTAGGTGAAGAGGGTGGGAATCCAACAGCTACTAATTTTCCAGCCGTCATCCCTATTAATATTTTTAGATGACCTCTCAATTTCAATGGCTTCCCCAAACTTATGGTGATGAAAATGAGAGATCTTTGCGACGACCTTAACCTCCTCAATGCATATATGATGCTTGGTCTTCGATGCATGTTCTTCCAAAATAGAAGATTTGGTCCTCCCATGCTTGATATCCGCAGTGTGTTCCTTAATCCTTTGGTTAATAGATCGACCTATATCACCAATGTATGAGGTACCACATGAACACGGGATAATATAAACACGTTTCAAATCCATAGGGTTCACTTGGTCTTTAATAGACCTTAGGGAGCCCTTAATGGTGTTGAGGGGTCTAAAGTTAGAGGGAACATTATGCTTCTTCAGGATCCTCGCAATCTTGTCAGTTGTCCCTTGAATGAAGGGGAGGTGAACTCCTGCACGATGATCAGTAGTGCCAGTCTTAACCTTAGGACCCTTATTAGCTTTGAGGAGAGCTTTAAAACCCTACTGCCTACTATAACCATTCTGGACAAAGACATTTAGAAGATGGGACTTTTCATTAGAAAGGTGGTTTTCATTTGAAATCTGTAGAGCACGAGTGGCTAACGTGTTGAGAACACCTATCTTCTGAGAAGGAAAATGATGGGAACTCACATGAAGATATTGCTCAGTATGAGTCTTTTTACAATACACCTGATGAGAGAAAGATCCATCAAATTTCCTTGAAATGAGGACATCAAGGAAAGGAAGGCAACCCTCAACTTCTCGCTCCATGGTGAACTTTATTGAGTCAGACTGATTATTAAGATGCTCGAAAAAGAGATCTAGCTTCTCAGGCCCGTGTTGCCACATGGAGCAGGTGTCATCAAGAAATTTTTTCCAAAGCTTAGGTTTAAAAGTAGCTGAAGATAAGGCTTTGGATTCAAATTCTTCCATGAACAGATTTGCAACAATGGGGGACAGGAGAGAACCCATGGCCGCCGCACAGTTTTATTCATAGAACTCACCTTCAAAATAGAAAAAGGTAGAAGTGAGGCAAATCTCAACTAATCTGGCAGTGTCGGGATGAGTAAGGCGAAAGATGACATCAAGGGCATCCTTAATGGGGATGCTAGTGTACAGGGAAACAACATCAAAACTGACAATATTGTCTCAAGGATCAAATTTCACATCCTGTAATTCACTAACAAATGAGGCAGAGTCTTTGACAAAGGACTCTGTTTGACCTATTAGGGGTTTAAGCTTCATGGCTAAATATTTAGCTAAAAGACAGGTAGGCCCTCCTATAGTGTTGACAATGGGTCTAAGGGGGACCCCTTTTATGTGAATTTTAGGGAGCCCATAGATCCCGGGAGTGATAGGATTACTCTCGATAAGCTTATGGCTAAAGGAGCTAACATAGCTACTGGATTTAATAGCAAGAGCAACCGATCTAGAAATCTTTTTCCAGGGATTCTTGTCAAGTTTTCTGTAGCTTCTGCTATTGATCAGGTGATCTAGCATCTTCTTAGGATGACAGCTGAAAAATAAGTAGCTGTTGGATTCGTGCCCTCTCCTCCTAGTTTTTCTCCTCTTTGTCTGGGTTTTTTAATTTTTATGTTTTATTTCCCCCTTTTTTATTCTTCCTTTTACTAATTAAAGAGGATTAGCCTCTCTGTTTATTTATTTATTTATTTTTATTAGTAATATTATTTATGTATTCATTATTAGTATTTGTTTACTTATCGCTTTTATTATTATTATTTTTAAAACACCTTCTCTTTTTATTTTTATTCCTTGTTAAAATTTATTTATTTATATCGGTTTTTAATCCTTATTATTTTTCCATATCAATACCAAATAAACAATTAAATAAGAACAATAAGTAATTAAATAAGGGAATGAATAAATAAATAATTATTAACTATTTAAACGAATTAAATAATTCCCTAACCTAGTCAAATATAGCCATTTGGTTAATAATATATAAATAAATCAAATAAATAAATTATTAAACAATATAATTTTTCCTCCTTGGTCAAATTTAGCTATTTTCCTCTAGCCTTTAGGATGACCTTTTTTCCTATTTAACCTCTTTCTTGGATCTGTTTCTTCATCTTGTCCTAAAGATGAATCACACTGGCTGGTTAGAAACGAGTAGACCAAATATTCTCAATGTGATTTTTTTTCCGAAAATCTTCATGAATTACCTAATTATGGATCACAAAAGCTTAAATTTGAATATCACTACCGTGCATGGGAGGGCCATTACTATTAAATTTCATTTTTTTAAACGAGCACACTTACAGGTTTCTAAGATAAAGACCGATCTTGCTTTCCTTAAGAGATGCAGTGATTCTTAAGTCGTTACTGTCTTTACTTAGATTAACCATAGCCTCAATAAATCAGGTTCTCATCCTATTTTTTTGAATGCCAGTCTCACCTTAGTTCATTCTAAGATTCCTAGAGTTAGAAAAAAGCTTGATTTTCTTTCTAAGAAGATGCTCTCATTACATTTGGAGCTGTCTAGCTTGCTGTCCGCAGAGCTATGGAACAAGATTGAAGCTTTCTCAGCGTTAAAATCTTGATGGATGGAAAAGATCTGCACAGGTAATCAATGCAGAAAATTCTCCAAACTCTCCATTAGATCCTCTTCCTTCGAAGGTTCCTCGATCTCGTCCGGCTTCTCCTCGAAAAGCAAAATTGATCGAAGCTAATTGTCTGCCCTCAGATCCTGCGTGAAAGGCAATATTAATGACAAGCAAGCGTCAAAAACTTCTAATGGTGATGGATTTGGCTCATTCACTCCTCGATGTAGCCGGGTAAATTGGTTCCGTTGATGACTGTTGTTCCCAACACGAGAGTCCCCAATCCATTTCGCTTCCAGTCGACTCCCCTGATAACCTAGATCCGGTGGTCGTTGACGAATTTACTCTCCGAGATTTGTCTTCCAGCCTAATGGAATGTCCTATTAATTCAATGCTACCCAGCTATTCTCGTCCTGGTCTTTCTTCCACCCTATCCACTCTAGTCGAGAGTCTACCTTCTGCCATCGGTAGCTCTCCCAATCTTCCGTTGTTCTCGTCTTGTCTGCCAAATTCTAGCCCACATTCCCTTCCTTTAACTCTGCCGAATTCCATGAACCCCTCCACCGCCCCATCTCGCTCTTCATCTCATTCTTTTCCCAGACCAAGTTATAGGCCTTTAACATGCCTCATCTGTGCTAGTTTCCTCCCATCGCCACAGTCGTAGGTCATTGCTTACCTGCCCTTTAATTCCCTGGGATCCCTATGCTTTGAGTCTTGGAACCCCCTCCTCTCCCTGCCATATTAACCCTCATATTATGCGTTTTAATAATGAAATTTGTAATAATAATAAAAATAATAAATTAATACTTATATACTATATATAAGCAATCTTAGTTCTTTGTTTATAATAATAGTTAAGAAATTGATATCAATAGTACTAATAACCCTCATATTATTTGTTTTAACAATAAAATTGAAATATAATAAAAATAATAACATTAATAATAATAATAATAATACTTATATAATAACAATAACATCTTATAATAATAAAAATAATAACATTAATAATAATAATAATAATATATATAATAACAATAACAATCTTAGTTCTTTGTTTAGTAATGATAGGAAAGATATTGATATCAATAATAATAATAGTATTGATAATAACTCCTTTAACTCTGTAGATATTAATAAAGAAGTGGATATAAATAGTGTTAAAAATAGTAGTAGGTCAAGCAATAATAAAGAAGTTATTATATCTAGCTATAATAACAATAACAAGAGAGGTTTTCCGGGCTTTTTCTTTTCAAGAATTGTTACTCTATTACCAAGTTATGTTGAGTCTAGTTCCCTTTTTAAAAGATTACTTTAGTTTCTTTTTGTACATTAATTAGTGTTAAATTATTCAATTATTAAATCTGACCTACTTTCTTTGTAAAAAAGCCAAAGTAATTTTTATTTTTTTACATTCTTGATATAGAACAGTCAAACTATAACTTTTTAGTTGTAATGTAAATATATACAATTTGTTAGTACATTATTGAATAAAACTACTTCCTTAAAAAAAAAGAAAAACTTTATTTAAAAAAAGGGAGAGAAAATTTAGTTTCATTAGCAATTCAAATATATATAGATAATATTACCAACCAAGAAAAAGATATAAAAATATCCCTTTTGGAAAGGAGAAACAAAAACATATCAAATGCGAGACTAGATACTTGGACCACTTAACCCCGGTGTTTAGATACTTCTTGGCTTCTAAGGACATTATTTTGCTTGGGCAACAATAAAACAAAATACATGTGACAATATGAGAAAAGTTTTAGTTGTAATGAACATGTTTTACTTTATTGAACTACGTTGACAATGTGATTGTGTGCGTATGAATCCTCCCACCTAGCCCTCATTCCCAAGGATCCTAATCCCCAATCCTTTGACCGCTTCCGCCCAATCTCCCTGTGTAATGTCTCTTACAAAATCATTACCAAAATCCTCGCCAATAGGTTAAAACAGCTTTTCCCCTCCCTCATCTCAGAGAATCAAGGGGGCTTCGTCCCAAGCAGACAAATCACGGATAATGTCATTCTTATCCAAGAGGCAATTCACAGCAGCATAAGCAAGAAGGAAAGGGGCATGATCATCAAATTAGACATGGAAAACGCCTTCAACAGAGTCAACCACCACTTCCTCAAGGAATTTCTCAGGAAATTTGGGATATCTAACACTTTCATCAACATTATCATGGAATGCGTAACTCATCCCTGGACAGCCCCTCTGATTAATGGCAGACCAAGAAACTACTTCAGAAGCAAAAGGGGACTGAGACAAGGCTGCCCCCTCTCCCCTTTCCTATACATCATCATGGCTGAAAAGTTGAGCATACACTTGGAAAAACTCTGAAGGCAAAAAGAAATCACATGAATAAGTATAGTATGAGGAACTAAGGGGATAAATCACTCACTCTTCGCAGATGATACACTCCTAATTGGGGGAGCCTCCAGTTTGATGGCAAGAAGATTCAAGAAAACGCTAGACTCCTTCCTACTAGTGTTCGGAGGAAAGCTCAACAACAAAAAGTGCATGATATACACTTGGAACGTCCCCAGGTACATCATTCAAAGAATTTCTTCAATTCTTGACATCCCAACTCAAAGGAATTGGAGCTACTTCATGTACCTGGGACTGCCTCTAGCAAAGGATTCGGTCAAGACTGAAACCTAGGTGAAACTCATAGAAAAATTGAGAGGAAAACTCCAGAGTTGGGGAATGACTTGGCTCAACCTGGCTGGAAGAACTACTCTCATCAAAGCCATCCTCTCTGCTCTCTCCATTTATCAGTTCGCAATCACTCTAGCTCCCGCTAGTACCCACAAACATATGGAAATAATTATAAGGAGCTTCCTTTGGCAGGGAGGTAGGCAGGACTCCAAAAAGTTTAGCCTTGTCAAATGGGATCAGGTCATCTTACCGTTTGAAAAAGGAGGACTAGGAATAAAAATTCCAAGATTATCCAACATGGCCATGGGTTTCAAACTAATCTGGAGAATCCTCAATGGGAAAGGCGCTTGGCGGACATAAGTAATCAAAAGGAAATATCTGAATGGCCCCAACTCCAACATCCTATCTGAACCAATTGTTGACAGGCAGTGCACTCCAGTTTGGAAGCTCATTAAAAAAACCCTCCCCCAATTCAGAAATTATATCTCCAGAGCTCCGGGAAGTGGAAGAGATATTAACATCTGGACTGATCGTATAATGGGAACAGGACCAAGGAATACAACCCAAAATCTCAGACCTCTTTAAATTTGGATGGAAGCAAAAAACTTAAATTCACTATATGACATCTCCACTTGGGATCAAAAAAGTTGGCAGGACTGGAAGCGCCTCTCTCCTCCAAACAATCTCAGGGATATTTGGATTGAACTCAAGCTATCTCTATCAGGTTCAGCTCCCACTAACAATACGATAGAGGACATGTATGTTTGGGATCCCAACGGAGGAAACTACACAGTCAAAGAAGGCTACAAGATCCTTCAAAATGCTTCGGTCACCAACAACTGGGCTCTTCATAAAGTGGTTTGGAAATCTGAATGTCTCCCGAAGGTCAAGTTTTTTAACTGGACTCTCCTCAAAGGCAAAATCCTCACAGCTGAAAACCTTAGGAAAAGAGGCATCCTTTGCTCAAAACTGCTGGAAGCTCATCACTAGCCCCCTAAGTAGAGGCGAAATGCCCAACCAGATCACCTCTCTTCAAAAAAATTGGGGGAACAGCTACCCCTACCCCAAGAAAAACAAAAATCTTGTCAAAATATTGTGGAACAACATCCCCTCAACTCTATGTTGGCAAATTTGGATCACCTAAAATAAATGCATTTTCAATAACAAGAAGCCCAACATCTCCAGCACTTTGGCAAGAACAATAGTGCTCATCTCTGAGACCATAAGTGCTAATGGAATGTCCCAACTAGATCAAGAAACCTGGAACAAAAGGGAGACCGAATGGATCAGCAAATTCAGTCTCAACTTAGATACAAGGAACTCCACTGCCTTCAACTTAGGCCAGAAAAGGAAGGAGTGGAAGCTCAGAGGCTCCAATGAGGAAGTTACTGAATGTATTCTAAACCAAAAGAGGCCTACCCTATAGTTTGATGGGGCCTCCAAAAATAATCCGGGTCAAGCAGGTGCAGGAGGAGTTATCAAGGATCATCAGGGCAAAATTATGGTGATTTACGAGTGGGGACTGGGTATCATGACCAACAACAAGGCCGAGGCTTATAGCCTCTTCCTGGGTACCTCAATCCTGAAGAGACTTGGAATGCAAAACCAAATCATACTGGGTGACTCAGCTATTATTATAGCTGCCATGGTATCAGGGAGCGATTTTAAGCAAACAACTCTAAACAACATCAAAAATAGGATCATCAACAACATTAGAGAAATAACAGGGGCCACTTTCAAACATGTGCTAAGAAGTAACAACACTGAGGCAGATTGTCAAGCCAACAAGGCATCCAGCAGGTTGGTAGGCCAAGTTAGAGAGAATGATTCTACTTATGACAAAGCAATTCCTTAAGCTGTCATATCCCATCCCTCCACCTCAGAATCTCGGTCACCTCAGACTTCTCTCTTCTCGAAATTTGCATACCTCCAAGCCTCCATATCCTCTGCCAAATCTCCTCGACTGCGCCACAGAGTCCCTCCTCTCTCCGATCCACGCCCCTGATATCATCTATGTCACTCCTCTCAGATACGAGCTCGTGTTCCTCATGACCCCCGCCGTCATTCCCAAGCGTCGAAGAGGCGGAATGCACACCAATTTCTTCCTCGCCTGCAGCAAAATCTTCGATTGGAGTCTCAGTCATCTCAAGGATCGGATCCCCCTCCACTTGAACTCTCATACGAGCTCCTCCTCACCCTTTAAAAAAAAAAAAAAAACTTTATTTAAAAAAAAGGGAGAGAAAATTTAGTTTCATTAGAAATTCAAATATATATAGATAATATTACCAACCAAGAAAAATATATAAAAATATCCCTTTTGGAAAGGAGAAACAAAAACATATCAAATGAGAGACTAGATACTTGGACCACTTAACCCCGGTGTTTAGATACTTCTTGGCTTGTAAGGACATTATTTTGCTTGGGAAACAATAAAACAAAATACATGTGACAATATGAGAAAAGTTTTAGTTGTAATGAACATGTTTTACTTTATTGAACTACGTTGACAATGTGATTGTGTGCGTATGAATCCTCCCACCTAGCCCTCATTCCCAAGGATCCTAATCCCCAATCCTTTGACCGCTTCCGCCCAATCTCCCTGTGTAATGTCTCTTACAAAATCATTACCAAAATCCTCGCCAATAGGTTAAAAAAACTTTTCCCCTCCCTCATCTTAGAGAATCAAGGGGGCTTCGTCCCAAGCAGACAAATCACGGATAATGTCATTCTGATCCAAGAGGCAATTCACAGCAGCATAAGCAAGAAGGAAAGGGGCATGATCATCAAACTAGACATGGCAAACGCCTTCGACAGAGTCAACCACCACTTCCTTAAGGAAGTTCTCAGGAAATTTGGGATATCTAACACTTTCATCAGCATTATCATGGAATGCATAAATCATCCCTGGACAGCCCCTCTGATTAATGGAAGACCAAGCAACTACTTCAGAAGCACAAGGGGACTGAGACAAGGCTGCCCCCTCTCCCCTTTCCTATACATCATCATGGCTGAAACGCTGAGCATACACTTGGAAAAACTCCGAAGGCAAAAAGAAATCACATGAATAAGTATAGTACGAGGAACTAAGGGGATAAATCACTCACTCTTCGCAGATGATACACTCCTAATTGGGGGAGCCTCCAGTTTGATGGCAAGAAGATTCAAGCAAACGCTAGACTCCTTCCTACTAGCGTTCGGAGGAAAGCTCAACAACAAAAAGTGCATGATATACACTTGGAACGTCCCCAGGTAAATCATTCAAAGAATTTCTTCAATTCTTGACATCCCAACTCAAAGGAATTGGAGCTACTTCATGTACCTCGGACTGCCTCTAGCAAAGGATTTGGTCAAGACTGAAACCTAGGTGAAACTCATAGAAAAATTGAGAGGAAAACTCCAGAGTTGGGGAATGACTTGGCTCAACCTGGCTGGAAGAACTACTCTCATCAAAGCCATCCTCTCTGCTCTCCCCATTTATCAGTTCGCAATCACTCTAGCTCTCGCTAGCACCCACAAACATATGGAAATAATTATAAGGAGCTTCCTTTGGCAGGGAGGAAGGCAGGACTCCAAAAAGTTTAGCCTTGTCAAATGGGATCAGGTCATCTTACCGTTTGAAAAAGGAGGACTAGGAATAAAAATTCCAAGATTATCCAACATGGCCATGGGTTTCAAACTAATCTGGAGAATCCTCAACGACAAAGGTGCTTGGTGGACAGAAGTAATCAAAAGGAAATATCTGAATGGCCCCAACTCCAACATCCTATCTGAACCAATTGTTGACAGGCAGTGCACTCGAGTTTGGAAGCTCATTAAAAAAACCCTCCCCCAATTCAGAAATTATATCTCCAGAGCTCCGGGAAGTGGAAGAGATATTAACATCTGGACTGATCATATAATGGGAACATGGCCAAGGAATACAACCCAAAATCTCAGACCTCTTCAAATTTGGATGGAAGCAAAAAACTTAAACTCACTATATGACATCTCCACTTGGGATCAAAAAAGTTGGCAGGACTGGAAGCGCCTCTCTCCTCCAAACAATCTTAGGGATCTTTGGATTGAACTCAAGCTATCTCTATCGGGTTCAGCTCCCACTAACAATACGATAAAGGAAAGGTATGTTTGGGATCCCAACGGAGGAAACTACACAGTCAAAGAAGGCTACAAGATCCTTCAAAATGCTTCAGTCACCAACAACTGGGCTCTTCATAAAGTGGTTTGGAAATCTGAATGTCTCCCGAAGGTCAAGTTTTTTAACTGGACTCTCCTCAAAGGCAAAATCCTCACAGCTGAAAACCTTAGGAAAAGAGGCATCCTTTGCTCAAAACTGCTGGAAGCTCATCACTAGCCCCCTAAGTAGAGGCGAAATGCCCAACCAGATCACCTCTCTTCAAAAAAATTGGGGGAACAGCTACCCCTACCCCAAGAAAAACAAAAATCTTGTCAAAAGATTGTGGAAAAACATCCCCTCAACTCTATGTTGGCAAATTTGGATCACCTGAAATAAATGCATTTTCAATAACAAGAAGCCCAACATCTCCAACACTTTGGCAAAAACAATAGTGCTCATCTCCGAGACCATAAGTGCTAATGGAATGTCCCAACCAGATCAAGAAAGCTGGAACAAAAGGGAGACCGAATGGATCAGCAAATTCAGTCTCAACTTAGATACAAGGAACTCCACTGCCTTCAACTTAGGCCAGAAAAGGAAGGAGTGGAAGCTCAGAGGCTCCAATGAGGAAGTTACTGAATGGATTCTAAACCAAAAGAGGCCTACCCTACAGTTTGATGGGGCCTCCAAAAATAATCCGGGTCAAGCAGGTGCAGGAGGAGTTATCAAGGATCATCAGGGCAAAATTATGGTGACTTGCGAGTGGGGACTGGGTATCATGACCAACAACAAGGCTGAGGCTTATAGCCTCTTCCTGGGTACCTCAATCCTAAAGAGACTTGGAATGCAAAAACAAATCATACTGGGTGACTCAGCTATTATTATAGTTGCCATGGTCTCATGGAGCGATTTTAAGCAAATAGCTCTGAACAACATCAAAAACAGGATCATCGACAACATTAGAGAAATAGCAGGGGCCACTTTCAAACATGTGCTGAGAAGTAACAACACTAAGGCAGATTGTCAAGCCAACAAGGCATCCAGCAGGTTGGTAGGCCAAGTTAGAGAGAATGATTCTACTTATGACAAAGCAATTCCTTAAGTTGTCATATCCCATGCCTCCACCTCAGAATCTGGGTCACCTCAGACCTCTTTCTTCTCAAAATTTGCATACCTCCAAGCCTCCATATCCTCTGCCAAATCTCCTCGACTGCGCCACAGAGTCCCTCCTCTCTCCGATCCATGCCCCTGATATCATCTATGTCACTTCACTCATATACGATCTCGTGTTCCTCATGACCCCCGCCGTCATTCCCAAGCGTCGATCAGGCGAACTGCACACCAATATCTTCCTTGCATGCAGCAAAATATTCTATTGGAGTCTCAGTCATCTCAAGGATCGGATCCCCCTCCACTTGAACTCTCATACGAGCTCCTCCTCACCCTTTATAACAAGCAGCTTCGTTCCCTCCCTTCTCACAGCTTTCATCGCTCCGAAGGTCTCTGTTTCCGCTCTCTACCAGAACAGTCTTCCTCTTGAAGCAGCGCGCACTCACCCTGAGAGTGGAGGTCGACCTCCTATAGTGGTAAATCCAGGCATTTGCACTCACTGGTTTTCATTTATTACTAACTGGTTGCTTGTTTCTCTGTCTCAGCGCTCCTCCCCTCCCTTTTTCATCATTCCTCAGGCTTCCAGCCCCCCTCCCTTCTTCTCTGTCCCGCTCCCGAGCAGAAATCCCGTCCTGATCTCCCCCTCTCAGCCTCCTTCATTCCCCTCTACCGCCTATTCCCTCAGTTCCCACCTTCAGTAGCATCGAGACTTTGTTTCCTCTCACCAACTCTGCGAAATGGCGGATCAACAGGAAGCACGGGAGCCCGCAGCAAATCCTCTGGAGAATGTCATCACAAATAGCGAATGCACCCTCTTGTTGAAGCCCTGAAAATCGGGTCGACAACAAGGGGGATACCCACCTGGTCCAGACCTTGGTTGGCAGCTCCTTATCCGTTTGGTATAGCGGGTCCGACTGGGGATAACGGGACCAGTTTCCCCAATCTAAGGGTGTGTGTGTGTGTAGAGTTGGATGATGCTGATCTAAGAGTACTTAAAGCTAATTTAATTCAGACTTTTAAACTAACTCTATGCTATTGTAATCTAATGAGAAACAACACATCTAATCTATGCTAACCTGGGGTGTATTTCTTCTATTATGCAATCTAAAGAGATTTCAAACAATAACTGGTAATAAAGATCATTAAGCTATTATAAGAATAGAATTCAATTAAGATAAACCACTTTTCATAAGAAGTTAGGCAAAACAGTTATGAACATCATATCGCATAATAAGTTATTCATATATCAGACATAAATAAATGGCTCCACCGTACAGAAGTGCCAAATGGTAACTCATACATTCATGCAATAACATATAAACAACTGAAAATTGTATATCACTTTAAGAATATAAGCAGAAATGGCCAAGAGATAACAGTACCATTTATGACTAATCCTACTCATAAGCTTCAAGCAAAAACGATTTATCTCTACTTGTTCTAACATCTACTAAGAGTACAAAAGTGCAACATCAGTAGCAGACATCAAATGCAAACATTGATAAATCTTGATCCATCCATTCATCAAAACCTCCTCTAAGAGTGCAGAAGTGCATGTTCCGAGGACAAGTTCTTGACAAATTTTTGGACCCTTCTCTAAATGCCTGAGAAGGGTTTAAATACTGCTAACTAATTAACTTAATTACATAAATTTAGGATGCGGTTTTAAATGAACGCCCTTCTGATAAAGCAAAACTATTTCTAAAAATTGAATCTAATTCCGAACCATTTCTTTATTTGCTCCTTAGTGCTGCAAGCATGCAACATTCGCTTGGGAAGAGTCGGCTGGTCGCCTTCCGCTTTTGTTTGAGCTATGAAAATAGAAATAACAAGCGCTGGCACCACTTTCTGGTAAACTAGAAGATATTTTCGAGAATCTTCCTCTAGTTGGGTATATCCACTACGTGTATACTTGGTAATAACTCGAATTTCTCTCAAACTGATTCTGCTTTTGCTATTTCGGTTTCCGGCCTTGCGAATGACTGAACAAGTTAGGGACTTTATTCTCTGAACAATTTTCTGCATCGAAAATTGCCTCTGTTCTTTGTTCCGGGATTTTCTGGGCATAAGCTTCAAGGTCTTTTGTAAACATGCTGCTTTTGTGCGCCTTTGACTCTGAGCTTTAGATGGCCTATTGACATCAGCATCTGTTGAGTGATACTTTGGAATCTGTGGTCCTATCGCATGTGGCATCCGTTTCTGAAGGAATCTCTTCTCTGTTCTCCGAGCATTGACGCTTTCCCCTTTTCCTTAGATGTTTCCTGCACATTGCTTCATGTTAATTCCTGTCTTACAGTTTACGCAAAGGAAAAGAGTAATGATAATAAAGATTGGCATGAAAGCTTTAAGCTCTTATGAATGCATAATCATGACACCCATAGCGAACTGACTCTTCGAAAAACACGAAATTGTCCTTCCTGAATACTTTGGCGTACAATCATTAATTTCTTTTAAGGCGCGCGCCCAATTTTGGTTAACGGGCAGCTTTCCTTGAATACTGCACCGAGGAAAATTTGCGATGGGTGATTTCTGCGACTCGCATCGCAGCATCGCGGATCGCGTCATCAAGATGTGTCATCGTAGAAAAATATGATCGCGAATTTTCGCAAATCGCATTTATCACAAATCGCAGCATCGCAAATCGCATTTAGTCATTCAGTCATTGTGTGCTACTTACGTGATGTTGCGATATGCGACGTCGCATATCGGTCGTTGGAGATTTCTTAAGTTTTTTCATTAAGAGCGCTTCATAATGAATGTGATGCGATGAATTTCACATCGCTTCTTCGCAGTTTATTATGCTCATAAGAAGACGTTTCATTCTCTTCTCGCGATGCGATAAATTTTTAAGGAGTTGATTACAAAAATTTTCATAAAATGTTTGTTTGGATTTTTTTATTAAGGGTCCCCATTTGCTTGGTGTTATTTCTAATATCAAACAAAGAGGGGGGTTGTTGGTGGCCACAACAATGGCGATTCACTGGGAAGAACCAGTTACCTCTGCTTTTCTATTGAATTTTAACTTTCGAAGCAGAAAAATTTTCGCAAGTCTTAAATTTTGTTATGGACAGATAGAGTACATTATGCCTTATCCTATCAATGATATTTTGTTTCAACCTTTTTCTATTCCAATCGTTTGCTTCCTCATGCTTATTCCTTGTATTTACATCAGCCACCGCTTGGTCTTTTAAAGAAAAAATAAGGTCTTCCCTGTGTGCTGGCTTTTTAAAATATGCTCATTTGTCGTAGGTAGAGCCTCTCCTGCCAGCAAGCGTCCATAGCCTCGCCAGGGTTACCTGTTACCCAACAATGATCCTTTATCCTGCTTAAGGCTATTTACAACCTTTCAGAGAAAAACCCATTTTGACACTTTTTCCTTTTTTATTCTCTAAAGAACAATGTCTTGGTTTGGTGGCCAAATTATGACACAGTCATTCACTTGATTTATACTTTTGCTAAACAAGCTGGCTCGTGATGAGACCCCTTGTCTTTTGATTGCAACAATCTTGAGTCGTTGCCCTGTTTTGGTGGACAGTATTGGCAAAGTCAGCAAGTTATAATATCTGTGATCATGATAAGCCGGCTCGTGATGAGACCTCTTATTCTTTGAGATATAGTGTTTTCTCGGATTGTTCCTCTGAATGCTGTGATTTTCTTTAGCAGGGAGGAAATCATTGTTTTTCCTTAAGAAAGCTCTGGATGACAATAATAGAGTTTGAAAACAGCAGTTTTACAGAGAATATTTATTTTATTATTGATACCTTTCATTGTGCTGTTATAAAACAATTTTTTGCCAAAGGTTGCTTTCATCAAATTTTTTGAAGTTGAAACTAGTATCATATCCAGGCTAAAGTTAACTCTATCTGTCAATAATAAAGATCAGATTTTTCGAAAAATTTTACTATTTGTACAAGCAAAAAATCAAAATCTGATAGAGAATTGGTGTCTTTTTTCGTGAACCCCTGTAGTAACCATCCACAACTAGTTTTATTTATAAGAAAGAAGAAAAACTAAAACTATCCTACAAAATACAAGAGTAATCTTCTATGGAAAATATATTTTAAGGATCTGTCCATTAACAGGCAAAGAATCTTTTCTACCTGCTAAATCCTGCAACACAAACGTCGATGGGCCTATGACTTCTACAATCTGGAAAGGACCAAGCCACATCTTCTGAAATTTAGTATGTTTGCCCTTTTCTTCATGAGCCTTATCCCATTTCAAAACTAGATCTCCCATCTGAAAAAAAATTCTGGTCATTATGCTTGAATCAAAAGAGGATTTTATTAGCGCTTGGTGATGAGCATGGGTTTTCTTAGCTTGTTCTCGTAGTTCTTCTAATTTAATTATTTCCATTTGTCTTAATTGTAAGGAGGAAGTAGATACTTCATCAATGTATTGTACTAAAGACAAGGAGGGGATCATTAAGTGAGTTGGAAGAACCACTTCCTTCCCATAAACTAAATTAAAGGGAGAAGTGCCAATTGAAGCTTTGTTATTCTATCTTCCCATAAAGCATTTACCAAAGTTTTGTGCCAATTCTTTTGGTTCTGGTCAACTGTTATTTTAATAATCCTGATTAGGTTTTTATTTGTTGATTCAGCTAATCCATTTCCTTGTGGATAGTAGTTGGCCAAATATTTCAATTTGAACCCTCTTTTAAGTGCAAACTCAGTCATTGCATTCCCAGAAAAGTACGAGGCATTATCAAACATCAAAGCCGTCGGCAATCCAAACCTATTGATTATAAATTGATCTATGAATTCAATGATGTTTTCAGAATTAGCTGTCTTGAGAGGAACTGCTTCTACCCATTTAGTAAAATAATCTGTTGCCGTGAGGATGCATCTATGCTGCTTAGAAGAGTGAGGAACGATCTCACCTATTATGTCCAAGCACCACTGAATGAATGGTTGCTCGATGTTTACCGGCTGTAGTGGCATGGACGGCTTCTTTTGTCTCCCTGCAGTAGTTTGGCAGACTTGGCATTTCCTCACGTAACTATGTGAGTCTTTGAACAGTGTGGGCCAATAATATCCTGCACGTAAAATTTTATGTGCAGTAGCATCTCCAGCATAGTGTCCACCTGCGGGTCCATCGTGGAGTTCCTACAAAACCTTTTCGGCTTCAGTTTTCTCAAGACACCTAAGAAGCACAGAATCGTAATTCCTTTTAAACAGAACATCATTTATGAGCTGATATTGTTTAGCTTTCAATCTCATAGCTCTTTTCTTGGTGTGATCCAGGTGTGCTGGAGCATACCCATTCTTAAGATAATAAATGGTGTTAGCATATAATGATTATGTATCGTTTAGGCTTACCTCATACGTTTGTACCTCTTCAGATGAATTTTCAAGAATTTGCGATGCTCCAACCAACATTTTGCAGAAGCCTTGACCTCTCACAATGCTTGCTGGTTTGATCTCAAGGTCGTATTCTTGTAAAGCAGTGATCCAATTTGCTCTTTTTTCACCCACATCTTTCTGAGTTAGAAGATTTCTCACCGCTGGAAACGGTACTATGACCTTGGTATGGGTTTTAAGTAAGAAAGGTCTGAAGTATTTGATCGCTTTGAAAACAACATATCCCTGTTTCTCCACGTCTGAATAGTTAAGTTCAGCACCTTGTAGATTCGAGCTAAAAAATGCGATTGGAGCTTCCGTTTTCTCTTGATTTGCTTGAGTTAGAATCGCGGCATATGATTTCTTTGAGGCGAATGTGTATAAGATAAAAGATTCTGAAAAATTTGAGGTCGCTAAAGATGGAGCATTAATGATAGCTTGTTTGATCAAGTTGAATGCTTCATGCTCATCTTGGCCCCATTTGAAATTTGAATTCTTTTTTATCATGGTTTGCAAAGGAGAAACAATTCGTGAAAAATCTGGGACGAATCTTTTCACAAAATTGATTTGACCAAGAAAAGATTGCATGGCCTTTTTATTATGAGGTATGGATATTTCAGAAATTTCTTTGATTCTATCAGGCTCAATGTGAATACCAGATTTTGATACTATGAATCCAAGAAGTTTTCCTTCACTTAATGCGAAAAGAGATTTCTTTGGGTTAAGTGAAATCCCATATCTTAAACATCGTTGAAAGATTTGTTTCAAGTCTTTGAGATGGTCACTTTGCTTCTTGGAGTACACTGTTATATCATCCAAATAAATTACTACAGATTTATTGACTAAACCCTTGAACGCGATGCCCATGGCTCTCTGAAATGTAGCGCCGGCATTGATCAAACCAAATGGCATATTCTGATATGCGTATGTGCCCCATTTAGTTCGAAATGTGGTTTGTAACTGATCATCGGGATGTACCAGCACTTGATTGTATCCTGAAAATCCATCCAAGAAAGACATTAGTTCTGAGCCTGCTACTGCCTGTAATATCTGCTCCATAGGAGGGAGGGGAAAATTGTCTTTTTGACAGGCTTTGTTGAGATTCTGAAAATCGATGCAGATTCTAATATCTTCGCTTTTCTTTCTAACGGGTACCATATTGGAGATCCATTTGGAATGTCTGACGGGGAAAATTATTCTGGCTTTTAATAACTTATTCAGCTCAGTTTTTATTTGGTTTTCTAAATTAGGGTGGATTTTTCTGAGTTTCTGTTGGACAGGTTTTTCGTTGTCAATCATAGGGATAGTATGTTGAATAATAGAAGTGTCGTATGTCTTCAATTCATCGTAATTCCAGGCAAAAACATTTTTGTATTGTTTCAAAAGACGAATATATGCTAGTTTTTCTTCAGGGGATAGGCCGTGGCCTAGATTAACGTTTTGTGGTTTATCATCGGTTCCCAGGTTTACTAATTCATAGTTGAGAGTTGAAATGTAGAGCTTGGAATTAGTAGACCTTTTAAATCGACTTTTCAAATCATATAAGTCTTCCAACTTAACCACTGATTTAGGTATAGCATTATCAGTGCTATTTTGTTGTATTTGTCGATCGTGATGGCCTTCGTCAATTATTTGATTGGAGTAGGATCCTTCAGAAGTGAGGAAATTTACAATATCAGGATCGTCATTGAATACTCTCCAGTTTGTAATGTTGTCAGGGATGGACGGTCTAAAGATTAATTCTATTGAGAATCTATGTGGACTAAAATCTTTGGAGGGAATGAGTCTAGAGGCTACGTTAGCTAAAAGGTCTGCGCTCATGTTTTGGAGTCTTGGGATTGAAGAAATATTGAATGCTATGAAATGCTCAGTCAGATCTTGTACTAAAGATTGATAGTGTTTCAAATGACTTGATAGGCAATGTATGGTGTTACGTACCTGTTTGACAACAATCTCAGAGTCTCCGAAGACTTGAAGATACTTGACGTTCAACCCGATTGCTTTGTATAGGCCTTGCACCAAGGCCTCATATTCCGTTGTATTGTTTGTGCAATCGAATTCCAGTCTGCACGTAAGCATGGTCTTATCTCCTTCTAGACTAATCAGAACGCATCTTTCTCCTGCTCCTTCGTTAGATTTAGAGCCATCAAAATATAATTTCCAAAACAGAGATGTATTTATAGGTTTCTCTACAAAATTAACACACTTTGAATTATCAGTTTGGGAAAAAATTTCGACTTGGGACAAAACTGATTTTTCTAAGTAAGGTGATGTATGAGCATTGAAATTGCCGAGGAAAGAATCTACCGAGTAATTACCTATGATGCTACTGTTATATGCTATTGCTTCATTTTCTCCCTCAAATTCCGTTACTATGTACTTCTGGTGTAACTCTCGTTCAACCTTTATTTGATTCGGTTTACCATTGTAGGGTAACCACATGTGCGACCAGTCAGTTGAGAAGTATCCATGGATATTTTCAGACCAATCCCTGCTAAGAATTAAGCCATAGAATTCTGGGATATTAGCTACTAGAATGTCAATAACCTGACATACCTTCGGGTTAGACGACAATCTTATGGTGACTTGATTAAGTTCACCAATCACTTCGACTTGAGATCAATCAAGCTGAACTATGCGCACTGTGGATTTTTGTGGTTGAACATTCAACTTGGCACATATTGATCTGGGTAAAATATTCGTTGAAGCCCCAGAATCTGCCAAACAATTGTGCACATTTTTATTGAAAATTTCATAAGTAAGAAGAAAAGGGGGAGTGTGAGATCTTGATCTTCCTCCAATCAAGGCAATATCATTTGGATCAATATTATTGGTCGTGTTGGTTGGAGGCCTTCCCATGTTATGGGAAGCTACAGCTGTAGGCAAAGATGTACTAGGCACGACATGTAATTCTTTCATCATTATCTTCTGTTGATGTTTCAATTTGCTCAATTCATAAAGAGTGATATTAGCCCTAGTCTTTTTCATGTCATCAATAATATTGTAGTCCATTTCATCCGACACTATTAGTGTTCTCGATGGAGGTGTTTGATATGGTTGGATTGGGCTAGATTGAGTCGCTTTAGCGGTCGTTTTCTTTGTTGCGACTTTTTCTTTTGTTGCAGGGCTTGCGCCCTTCTGCTTAGGGGTAGTTTGGGGAGGATCAAGTTGATTTTTGCTTCCTGTGCTAACCGGAAATGCTTCTTGATCTTCTTCTTGTGGGAGGATGAAATCCCACATTCCTTGTAGTTCCACAACTTCTTCATCATCGGTCTGCCCTTCAGTGGTACTCTCTTCTTCTTCCTCTTCTTCGGATTCGACATTTGAGATAGCATTAGGCAGTTTCACATCCATTGAAGGGCCTCTTTTAAAAGCTCTGTAGGGCTTTTTTGAAGAAGTTTCTGCCACCTGTTTTTTTATGTCGATCATCTCATTGGACATGGTCTTTAATACTTTTTGCAACCCTTCCAAATCGAAAGGATCTTTTGTCTGTTTCTTCTTGGGGTCTTCCTTGAAGGTGATTTTTTAAGATTTGCATTCCTCTATCGCAGATCTCTTTTCCAGGGCTATTACGCGTTTCTCTACTGCTATCGCCTCTGTCAGGTGTTCAACTAAAGTTGTTTTATTTTCCCTATCCACGAAGACTGCTAAGTTTGATGGTAAGGCAGTAATATACCATTCACATCGTACTTCTTCGCTAGGTTGGGAAGTAGTGGGAATTTTGTTGAGGATTTTATTGAACCGTAAATTGAAATCTTTGATGGGTTCTCTAGCCTCGACTTTAAGATTGGATAGGTCACTGATTAACGTTTCCGTTGATCTTTCATCACCAAACTTGGTGAGGAATTGATTTTGAAAAATGTCCCAACTTGTGATAGACCTGGAGGTCAATGAAAAGTACCATGACCCGGCTGTTCCTTGCATTATATAGGGAAAACGCCGAACAACAACATCCTCGTTCGTAACTCCGTTGAGATTGACAGAAAGCATGAAATTGTTAATGTGCTCTTCAGCTAGCATGCCTACTTCTGGATTGAATTTGGGTAGCCATTTCTTAGGATGGGCCGGTATTTAGCTCAGGGGTGGAGGCATTAAAATTTCCCCAGGATTGTTCCATGGATATTGGGCCATCGTTGAGCTGCTAGTAAATGAAAGTGCAGAGGACGATCCCTAAGGCTAGGAAGATGAAGATATTATGATCTTAGATGATTGAAGAAGAGGGGTTGTGGAAGGTGGATGAGTGGTTTGGAATGAAGATGTGGGTGGCTGAATTCTGGTGAGGGAGTTGTAATGGACGATGTAGATGAAAGAGTCTCACTGTCAGACTGCTATGGTGTTTTCCTTGCTCTTTTCCTGGTGGGGAGAGGGAATTCAGTTGGTTGGATGTCAAATTTTTCGCTCTTTAATCTGGTCAGGGGATGAGCATGATTGTACTGCGAAGTCACGCTGCTTTGAGATTTATCAGACCCCAGTGTAAAAATAGAAAATCCCTGGAGTTTATGAATCAGAGTTTGAACTTCAGGGGGTTCAATGGTAGATTGGTCTGAAATATTAGGGTATGTAGCAGCGGTTAATACTCGAGCGACTTCTGACTCTGGATTTAAACGTACTGGGGAAGTCGGGGGAGTTGATGAGGGTGATTTACTCTCAGAATGGTATTTAGATTTTGATTTAGGTGCCATTCATAGTTCGCGGCCCTCTTTCTAGCGCCAAATATGTTGAAGCCCCGAAAATCAGGTCGACAACAAGGGGGATACCCACCCGGTCCAGACCTTGGTTGGCAGCTCCTTATTCGTTTGGTATATCGGGTTCGACTGGGGATAATGGGACCAATTTCCCAATCTAAGGGTGTGTGTGTGTGTAGAGTTGGATGCAGCTGATCTAAGAGTACTTTAAAGCTAATTTAATTCAGATTCTTAAACTAACTCTATGCTATTGTAATCTAATGAGAGACAACACATCTAATCTACGCTAACCCGGGGCGTATATCTTCTATTATGCGATCTAAAGAGATTTCAAACAATAACTGGTAATAAAGATCATTCAGCTATCATAAGAATAGAAATCAATTAAGATAAACCACTTTGCATAAGAAGTTAGGCAAAACAGTTGTGAACAACATATCACATATTAAGTTGTTCATATATTAGACATAAATAAACGACTCCACCATACAGAAGTGCCAAATGGTAACTCATACATTCATGTAATAGCATATAAACAACTGAAAACTGTAAATCACTTCAAGAATATAAGCAGAAATGGCTAAGAGATAAAAGTACCATTTATGACTAATCCTACTCATAAACTTCAAGCAAAAACGATTTATCTCTACTTTTTCTAACATCTACTAAGAGTACAAAAGTGCAACATCAGTAGCAGACGTTAAATGCAAACATTAATAAATCTCAATCCATCCATTCATCAAAACCTCCTCTGAGGGTGCAGAAGTGCATGTTCCGAGGACAAGTTTTTGAAAAATTTCTGGACCCTTCTCTAAATGCCTGAGAAGGGTTTAAATAGTGCTAGCTAATTAACTTAATTACATAAATTTAGGATACGGTTTTAAATGACCACCCTTCTGATAAAGAAAAACTATTTCTAAAAATTGAATCTAATTCTGAACCATTTCTATATTTGCTCCTTAGTGTTGTAAGCACGCAACATTCGCCTGGGAAGAGTCGGTTGGTCGCCTTCCGATTTCGTTTGAATTATGAAAATAGAAATAACAAGCATTGGCATCACTTTCTGGTAAACTAGAAGATATTTTCGAGAATATTCCTTTGGCTGGGTGTATTCACTGCGTGTATACTTGGTAATGACCCAAATTTCTCTCAAACTGAATCTGCTTTTGCTATTTCGGTTTTCGGCCTTGCGAATGACTGAAAATGTTAGGGAATTTACTCTCTGAATAATTTTCTGCATTGAAAACTGCCTCCGTTCTTTATTCCGGGCTTTTCTAGTGCGTAAGCTTCAGGGTTTTTTGTAAACATGCTGCTTTTGTGTGCCTTTGACTCTGAGCTTTAGGTGGCCTATTGACATCAGCATCTGTTGAGTGATACTCTGGAATCTGTGGTCCTGTCGCATGCGGCATCCGTTTCTGAAGGGATTTCCTCTCTGTTCTCCGAGCATTGATGCTTTCCCCTTTTCCTTAGATGTTTCCTGCACATTGCTTCATGTTATTTCCTGTCTTACAGTTTACGCAAAGGAAAAGAGTAATGATAATAAAGATTGACATGAAAGTTTTAGGCTCTTATGAATGCATAATCATGACATCCATAGCGAACTGACTCTTCGAAAAACACGAGACTGTCCTTCCTGAATACTTTGGCGTACAATCATTAATTTCTTTTAAGGCGCGTGCCCAATGATGGTTAACGGACAACTTTCCATTGAATACTGCGCCGAGGAAAATTCGCAATGGGCAATTTCTGCGACTCGCATCGCAGCATCGTGGATCGCATCGTCAAGATGTGTCATCGCAGAAAATCATGATCGCGAATTTTCACAAATCGCATTTATCGCAGATCGCAGCATCGCAAATCGCAAAATTACAGATCGCAGCATTTAATCATTCAGTCATTGTGTGCTACTTACGCGATGTTGCGATATGCGACGTCGCATATCGGCTGTCGGAGATTTCTTAATTTTTTTCATTTAAGAGCGCTTCATAATGAATGCAATGTGATGAATTTCGCGTCACTCCTTCGCAGTTTATTATGCTCATAAGAAAATGTTTCATTCTCTTTTCGCGATGCGATAAAGTTTTTTTAAGGAGTTAAATACAAATTTTTTTATAAAATGTTTATTTGGATTTTCTATCAAGGGTCCCCATTTGCTTGGTGTTATTGCTAATATCAAACAAAGAGGGGGGTTGTTGGTGGCCACAACAATGGTGATTCACTGGGAAGAACCTGTTATCTCTTCTTTTCTATTGAATTTTAACCTCCGAAACAGAAAAATTTTCATAAGTCTAAATTTTGTTATGGACAGATAGAGTACATTATGCCTTATCCTATCAATGATATTTTGTTTCAACCTTTTTCTATTCCAACTATTTGCTTCCTCAGGCTTAGTCCTTGTATTTACACCAGCCATTACTTGGTCTTTTAAAGATAAAATAAGGTCATCTTTGTGTGCTGGCTTTTTTTAAAATATGCTCATTTGTCGTAGGTAGAGCCTCTGCTTCCAGTAGGCGTCCATAGCCTCGACAGGGTTACCTGTTACCCAGCAATGATCCTTTATCTTGCTTAAGGCTATTTACAACCTTTCAGAGAAAAACCCATTTTGACACTTTTCCTTTTTTATTCTCTAAAGAACAATGTCTTGGTTTGGTGGCCAAATTATGACACAGTCATTCACTTTATTTACACTTTTGCTGAACAAGCTAGCTCGTGATGAGACCCCTTGTCTTTTGATTGCAACAATCTTGATTCGTTGCCCTGTTTTGGTGGACAGTATTGGCAAAGTCAGCAAGTTATAATATCTTTGATCATGATAAGCCGGCTTGTGATGAGACCTCTTATTCTTTGAGATATAGTGTTTTCTCGGATTGTTCCTCTGAATGCTGCGATTTTCTTTAGCAGGGAGGAAACCATTGTTTTTCCTTAAGAAAGATCTGGACGACAATACTAGAGTTTGAAAACAACAGTTTTACAGAGAATATTTATTTTATTATTGATACCTTTCATTGTGCTGACATAAAACAAATTTTTGCCAAAGGTTGCTTTCATCAAAAATTTTTGATGTTGAAACTAGTATCATATCTAGGCTAAAGTTAACTCTATCCGTCAATAATAAAGATCAAATTTATGAAACATTTTACTATTTGTACAAGCGAAAAATCAAAATCTGCTAGAGAATTGGTGTCTTTTTTCGTGAACCCCTGTAGTAATCATCTACAACTGGTTTTATTTATAAGAAAGAAGAAAAACAAAAACTATCCTACAAAAAATAAAAGAGTAACCTTCTATGGAAAATATATTTTAAGGATCCGTCCATTAACAGGAAAAGAATCCTTTCTACCTGCTAAATCCTTCAACACAAACGTTGATGGGCCTATGACTTCTACAATATGAAAAGGGCCAAGCCACATTTTCTGAAATTTTGCATGTTTTCCCTTTTCTTCATGAGCCTTATCCCATTTCAAAACTAGATCTCCCATCTGAAAATTCTTTCTGGTCATTATGCTTGAATCAAAAGAGGATTTTACTAGCGCTTGGTGATGAGCATGGGTTTTCTTAGCTTGTTCTCGTTGTTCTTCTAATTTAATTATTTCCATTTGTCTTAGTTGTAAGGAGGAAGTAGATACTTCATCGATGTATTGTACTAAAGACAAGGAGGGGATCATTAAGTGAGTTGGAAGAAACACTTCCTTCCCATAAACTAAATTAAAGGGAGAAGTGCCGATTGAAGCTTTCTTCGTTATTATATCTGCCCATAAAGCATTTACCAAAGTTTTGTTCCAATTCTTTTGGTTCTGGTCAACTATTCTTTTAATAATCCTGATTAGGTTTTTATTTGTTAACTCAGCTAATCCATTTCCTTGTGGATAGTAGTTGGCCGAATATTTCAGTTTGAACCCTCTTTTAAGTGCAAACTCAGTCATTTCATTCCCAGAAAAGTACAAGGCATTATCAAACATCAAAGATGTCGGCAATCCAAACCTAATGATTATAAATTGATCTATGAATTCGATGATGTTTTCAGAATTAGCTGTCTTGAGAGGAACTGTTTCTACCCATTTAGTAAAATAATCTGTTGTCGTGAGGATGTATCTATGCTGCTTAGAAGAGTGAGGAACGATCTCACCTATTATGTCCAAGCCCCACTGACTGAATGGTTGCTCGATGTTTACCGGCTGTAGTGGCATGGACGGCTTCTTTTGTCTCCCTGCAGTAGTTTGGTAGACTTGGCATTTCCTCACGTAACTGTGTGAGTCTTTGAACAGTGTGGGCCAATAATATCCTCCACGTAAGATCTTATGTGCAGTAGCATCTTGAGCATAGTGTCCGCCTGCGGGTCCATCGTGGAGTTCCTGCAAAACCTTTTCGGCTTCAGTTTTCTCAAGACACCTAAGAAGCACAGAATCGTAATTCCTTTTAAACAGAACATCATTTATGAGTTGATATTGTTTAGCTTTCAATCTCATAGCTCTTTTCCTTGTGTGGTCCAGGTTTGCTGGAGAAAAATCATTCTTAAGATAATAAATGGTGTCAGCATATAATGATTCTGTATCGTTTAGGCTTACCTCATACGTTTGTACCTCTTCAGATGAATTTTCAGGAATTTTCGATGCTCCAGCCAACATTTTGCACAAGCCTTGACCTCTCACAATGCTTGTTGGTTTGATCTCAAGGTCGTATTCTTGTAAAGCAGTGATCCAATTTGCTCTTTTTTCACCCACATCTTTCTGTATTAGAAGATTTCTTACTGCTGGAAACGGTACTATGGACAATCCTACTCATAAACTTCAAGCAAAAACAATTTATCTCTACTTGTTCTAACATCTACTAAGAGTACAAAGTGCAACATCAGTAGCAGACGTTAAATGCAAACATTAATAAATCTCGATCCATCCATTCATCAAAACCTCCTCTGAGGGTGCAGAAGTGCATGTTCCGAGGACAAGTTTTTGACAAATTTATGGACCCTTCTCTAAATGCCTGAGAAGGGTTTAAATACTGCTAGCTAATTAACTTAATTACATAAATTTAGGATACGATTTTAAATGACCGCTCTTCTGATAAAGCAAAACTATTTCTAAAAAATGAATCTAATTCTGAACCATTTCTATATTTTCTCCTTAGTGCTGTAAGCACGCAACATTCGCCTAGGAAGAGTCGACTGGTCGCCTTCCACTTTCGTTTGAACTATGAAAATATAAATAACAAGCGCTGGCACCACTTTCTGGTAAACTAGAAGATATTTTCGAGAATCTTCCTCTGGCTGGGTGTATTCACTGCGTGTATACTTAGTAATGACCCAAATTTCTCTCAAACTGAATTTTCTTTTGCTATTTTGGTTTCCGGCCTTGCGAATGACTGAAAAAGTTAGGGACTTTACTCTCTGAATAATTTTCTGCATCGAAAACTTCCTCCATTCTTTATTCCAGGCTTTTCTATTGCGTAAGCTTCAGGGTTTTTTGTAAACATGCTTCTTTTGTGCACCTTTGACTCTGAGCTTTAGGTGGCCTATTGACATAAGCATCTCTTGAGTGATACTCTGGAATCTGTGGTCCTGTCGCATGCGGCATCCGTTTCTGAAGGGATTTCTTCTTTGTTCTCCGAGCATTGACGCTTTCCCCTTTTCCTTAGATGTTTCCTGCACATTGCTTCATGTTATTTCCTGTCTTACAATTTACACAAAGGAAAAGAGTAATGATAATAAAGATTGACATGAAAGTTTTAGGCTCTTATGAATGCATAATCATGACATCCATAGCAAACTGACTCTTCTAAAAACACAAGACTGTCCTTCCTGAATACTTTGGCGTACAATCATTAATTTCTTTAAAGGCGTGCGCCCAATTATGGTTAATGTAAAGCTTTCCATTGAATACTGCGCCAAGGAAAATTCGCGATGGGCGATTTCTGCGACTCGCATCGCAGCATCGCGGATCGCATCGTCAAGATGTGTCATCGCAGAAAATCATGATCACGAATTTTCGCAAATCACGTTTATCGTAGATCGTAGCATCACAGATTACAAAATCACAGATCGCAGCATTTAATCATTTAGTCATTGTGTGCTACTTACATGATGTTGCGATATGCGACGTCGCATATCGGCCGTCAGAGATTTCTTAAGTTTTTTCATTTAAGAGCGCTTCATAATGAATGCGATGCGATGAATTTCGCGTTGCTCCTTCGCAGTTTATTATGCTCATAAGAAAACATTTCATTCTCTTTTCGCGATGCGATAAAGTTTTTTTAAGGAGTTAAATACAAAAATTTTCATAAAATGTTTATTTGGATTTTCTATCAAGGGTCCCCATTTGCTTGGTGTTATTGCTAATATCAAACAAAGAGGGGGGTTGTTGGTGGCCACAATAGGTTCCATGGGTGAAATAAACAACTCTGTCAAGGTTATGGACACCTGTCGGCAACAGAGCTCTGTTAATGGTATTGAAGTCACATACCCTATACACCAATAGTAATCATTAACACCCTTCTCTATCTTATACCTTTGTAATCTGTCAAGTAAGATTATGCAGATTATTTTCCTGAACCATCAAACACATGAAAATCCATCATAACCAATCATGACAGAAAAGTCGATAATGATCGCATTACACTGGTTGTGCACGTTATCTGTCCTATCCTCACAAACTCACATCATGTAACCGCATTTTCTTATTTTATTAAGCGATTTCATTATATACCTCCATTTCGGTAATCTGCTCCTTTTGTAGACATGGCATGTTGGCATGCACTGCTCCTTTATGACTTTGTATCAAGACAGGTCGGCACGCCGCTCCCTCATTTGATGGCCAAGGACGGCCTATCACATTGCAGGGGGGAGGCTGACTTCATAATTTACTGACATATGTGTCAGGCTATTATTTGGCAAACTCCTACTTGGGAATAGCAAGGCTTAACGGTATCTCATCTTTCCATTTGTATGCCTTGTTGCTCCTAAGATATTTTCGTATCACACTCTGTAGAAATTAGTGAAATTTGAATGAGCTTTGCGATTTTGTTGTTTTCTCTGCATTTTAACAGTTTGAATAGCCTGTTGTTCCTTTGTCGTCCCTGTGATTTTACAGTAAGCCGAAAATCATGGGAGGAAGATCAATTCAGAGGGAACCACAGGTATTGACAGTTTCCAATGCTACAAGGGAAATCCTGGCAAGGGTAGGATGGTTAGCCTATCTCAACCGATTACAGGAACCCAACGAGACCGTAGCAATAGAATTCTTGCAGAACTTGCAAGAAGATCACTCCACAGTAAGGGGGAGATACATAATAGTCAATGATAACATAATCGCAGAAGTCTTTGGATTGCCAGCTACTGGACTGGTGTGGACGATAAAGAAGGAAAGACTGCAAAAGACCATAAAAGTCTTCTAATATGACGGCCAGAACCTGACAATCAAAGGAAAGGGAGTTCTACCATCAACATTAGGAGAACCACCGGTAGAATTGGAAAAGATCATCCAGAGCTATATCACCTATGAAGGTAGGAAAGACGTGGTAAGACCTCGGCACCTAAAACTTCTAGCTGTATTAAAATAGAAATGCTCTGTGAACCTACTTGCATTTTTAAATTCATTGCTTCATGATGTTACCCGAAGTATAAAAAAGTCACAACATGTAGAATCGGTAGTAAGTCACCATGGGCTGATATGACTGATAGTTAGCCACAATCTTGCTTAGAAACAGACTAGCTGGGAAGAGCTAATCACTACGATAGATGGGGCACTAACTCTGCCGGCCCCAAAACAAAAACAAGATACCAGTACACTGGATCGACCATCGAAATGAAGAAAATCAGTTAGATTGGCACAAATCAGAGGGAGGCTGGAGAATCTCCAAACAAACACCAGCCAACCTGCAGCAATAGACAATTCCGGGGACGAGCAACCCCCGCAATTAGAAGGAGGAGAGAATGAGAAGGAATTGGAAGAAAATAAGGAAGGGAAACAAAGGAAGAGATTGAGTAGCCTGGGCAGGTGGAGGCAGAGACAGAGCAACGGGAAGGAAGCCCACCACAAAATCCATTGCAAGAGGACAAATTCGCCCAAATTCTGGCCAATATGGGCGAATATGCCCAACCTCTTAGCCCTCTAGGAAAGAGGAACCCACTTAAGACAAAACTCTGCCTGAGGAACTGCGCAACGAGGAAGAGACAAAATGGAACCAATCCGTCCATGATGTAAGTATAACAGAAGAAAAAAGTGATGAAGATGCAGAAACAGAACCATCCGCTCCTAGCCAGACTACACTGGAAAAACATTACGAAGAAGAAGAGGCATAAAAATAAATTACCCAGGAAATAACAAAGCCCGCTAGGGTTTTCACCCCTGAGAAACCTGGATAGAATGACGAAAGAGCACCCCAAGAACAAAATCAGGGAATTGACCAAGATAACAATTCAAGCCCGAGTAAACAAATAGTTGTTCTTTCTAAAGAAACAGTAGAAATAAAATTATTATGAAAGGAACAACAAAGACTGTTGAATGTGATATCCCAACTCCGAGAACAAATCAGGGTTTTAAAAATGAGAAAGAGAGTAAAAAGGACCTTGGGGGTAAGACAAGCAATCACTACAGCAAACCCCTCAAGAAAACGATTCGGAGGATTCGATTCCAGCCTGCTGTTCAAAACCCCGTTGAAGCCCAGATTACTGTTCAAATCCAAAAGGAACAGCATTCAACTGCTACCCATGTCGAAGTACAAACAGATGATATATTGACCTGTGACAAAGAAATTCAGATAGAGGCAAACCCTCGGGAGAAATACGGGCCATGAACACAAGACGATGCAATAGGAAGATTCAATTAAACCTTCCAGTCTCCACTACTATGTGGGATAGCGATCCAAGGACAATAACCCTACGAGAGGGTTTGATGCAAAGTCAGCAAGTAGTAGAAAAACTCATAGAGCAAACGGTTCCTCGAGAAAGGTATGAATAATTACAACAACAGCTAAGGAACGTCATTTTATCCGAAAGCCAGGCCTTTGAAGGATGGCGAAAGGAAGGAGAAAAAGTCAGAAAGGTAACTCGTAGGTTAGATATAGTTGTCAAGCAGATGGATACCTTATGCTCTTGTACACCAATGTCCTAGCATGTACAACCCCTACTAAAAATTATGCCCTATTTTTGATGGAATGATATTTGCAATTGAAAATAAAGGTTGTCAAAGCAAGAGCCCCTCTACAAATTAATACTATTGATGATTTTATAAATTGTTGTAAGAATTATGGAGTAAAGGTCCAAAGGTTATTATGTGAATTTTATGTGCATAACCTTGTTCTCGATCAAGAGACAGAGTAGAATCCCGACCCTTTCGTTGGGGATATTCAACTGCAGGCATTTATTTTGTTTGGAGTCAATAAAATCAAATGGCTTAAAGCCTATAATGTCTTTCAAAGACAAGAAAATGGATTAGACTTATGGGTAAGAGCTGAGCCTAGGAACCCAGTACAGTTATGGGGGAAACATAGGAATCTTATGAGGACTCCAGGCGTAATTGAAGCACTAGGACCCATTCATATAGAAATCACTCAGCAAGGGATAGAATACTTTTTCACTATTAAAGACCTTGTTGTTGATGCTGCTAAATTTCGATATCAGATTTATAATTCGAACATTCAACTCAGGGAGCCATTTAATTTTGAGAACTTTAGGTTAGCTGCCGATCGCTTGAACCTCTATGGCGAAATTATTGTAAGGGCAGGGCCATCCTGGTTAGGATATAGATTTCAGAGTCCGATTATTTGGCACCCTGCACCTGGATACCAAGCCCTATATGAAATGCCTGAGGGTCAGACAGGCCATCTTTTTTAGCACCTAGTTAGGCATCATGGTTGTAGACCACAAAATGAAATCCCATCTCTAGCCTACTCTCTCACTGCCTTACACGTCAACTACAATATTTTCATGAGGGCATGAAAAAGGGTAAGCAGGGGGGTGTGTGGAGTCCTGAAGAAGGTATGTTTTTGTTGATCATTTTGTCATATTTTCTTTAGAACTCGTAATATCTTTGTATCATGAACTAGGGAGATAATGAGAAATCATGAAAAAATCTACAGAATTTGTACGCAAATCGAAAGTACTAATAATTGCCAATTCTTATGCAGGAAAAGAGAAAAACTAAAGAGTGCCATTCCAAATAAAAACACAGGGCCAAGTTAACCACTGTCCCTTTGGCGGGGAACCATATGCAAACAAGGCGATCTAAGTTAAAACATCTCAGCCAAGAAAAGGAAAAAGAGATATCGACTCGATGCAAGAAAACAACCTGATAACTGAGGATTAACAGATTGGTGAATCCCTCAGGATCCTTTGATCCTAAGGGATCTCTGTTTAACTATTTCTACATCTATGATATCTCCGCTCTAGCTATTATAAATAGGGGCAACATTGCTAGCCCAAGGGGAGGATCCGTTGTTGAATTTATGTAATTGTGCTCTATATTTGAAACTTTGATCATCAACACTCGTTGAGAGGTGATCCGTTGTAATTTTGTTAATGCTTTAATATAAATTTGGTTGCTGCTCCACCTATAATTCTGGAATAATCTCAAGCGATGTATCCTTGGATGTTAAGGGCCCGGCTCTGGTGGAACACTTGCTCCTGTACCAGTATCTTTAGTCCGTGCGTGGTTTTCATTTTCAACATTGTCCGATAATCTAATGTGTTTTGTTATTTTACATCGCAACTCTGGATTAATGTTAGACTAAGTAATGTCATTCTCTGTGACGGGGACATCGTGTCATTTATTTTAACTCTGTAATGCATTGTTGTTCCTTTAAGAACTGATATTACATTGCTGGTCTTTTTGGAATAATGTTGCCATTCAATTACGGAGTATCTGTGCTGTAACACTTATCAGTGGTATTACTATACTTATTTCAGAGATTACATTTCATTACAATTGTTGAATCAATTGACGTTGCCGTTCCATTACGAATTGCAGTCGTATTCTTCACAACTAAGATCGATAATTGTAATACCGAAGATCAGATTACTGTTTTTCTTGATATTAAGGTGTGTCGTGTGTTAAGTTTATTGTGCATTCATATTTGGCTTTCAAGTTCTGTTCCATATTCTATCACTAATCAGTGTTGTTCTATTTTCGTGTGTTGTCCAATTCATTCTTAAAAGTGAGAGTGCCATTTGATTTCTGTAAAACACAATTGCTGCACTTATTAGGGTGATTGTCGTTTATTAGACTCAGTTGTTGTTACATTTTCCTATTTGTTGTTCCATTTCTTATTTGTTGTTCCATTTCTTGTTATTTGCGTTCTTATTGCTTCGATGTGCAGAACGATCCAAGACTGTAGTGGCCATTAACATTTGTTGTTTGATCCCCAGATCGACGATCTGTTCCCTGCTTCCCTTTAGCTCCATCAGTTTATAAAGGGATGAGTTATTGTTACTAGACCCTTGACTAATAAATTGCTTAGTTTTCTAAATGCATGGTTTAATCTTTAAAGTGTGCTACTGTAAGTAGATTCTGTTTCAAACATCCGTTTACTTTTGTATTTTGACCACTATACTACTAGCATTACTCTGGCAAATGACAACCTCAAACTGAGTACACTCTTTGAAATAACAAATCGTTCCTGGATTGACAAGTTAATATGAGGTAATTAGAGGTGAAAGAGACCCTTTTTACGGCTCGACACCAGCTTCTAGATTGTTTCCCATGATCAATTCTAACCTGTCTGGAGGGCCTACAGGAACTTCTTATAGAAGCTACACGACTTCCTGTAGAAGGCCCAGAACTTCCTGTAGAAGGTGAAATCATGACCCGAATCTGATCAAATCTTAGGAGAGGGTGGTGGACATGGAGGGAGTGCTTGTGAGGTGTGCTTTCAGCCTGAAACCGACCTCTGTCCTTGGTTTGTGCAACCCTGCAACCTGCAATTTTTCCACATAATTTTTTTCTTTTTTCTTTTCTTTTTTTTGAGAGAGAGAGAGACAGCTGGGGTGCCTCCAAGAGGTTTTCACCTCATTGTCTGCCCCGAGCGCCTCCGAGAGGTTTTCACCCAAGGACCCTTTTGTTCCTTTTTCTGTTTTTTTTTTTTTTTTTTTTTTGATGATCAAGGTGTGGGTGGAGTAGAGACAGGGCCTTGCTCCACTACCAGCACTGACTTGTCCAAAGTTTCAATGAACTCCTGTCTAGAAAGGGGTTTCCTGTAGATTTTTAATCGGTTCCCATTGACAAGCTTGGGAACGACTTCTTCAACAATGGTCCTGATGAGAACTGAACCATTGTCATTGCATTTCTCCACTTTATATGGTCCTATCCATCTTGTCTTCAGCTTCCCTTTGAAATCCTTGTATTTTGAATCATATAGCAGCGCCCAATCTCCTGGCTGAAATTGCTTTTTGTTAAGGTGTCGGTCATGCCATATATTTCTCTTGAGTTTGACCACTTCTGAGTGGAGGAGGGCCTACATTCTCTGTTCATCCAATCCATTCAGTTGTAGTAATCTTTCCTGTTGTGCATCACTGAGGTCTAGGTCCAGCTGAGCTGCCAACCTCAATGTGTTGTACTCGAATTCTATGGACAACAAAGCCTTCTTCCTGTAGACCAGCTCATAAGGTGTGAAACCTGTTGTAGTTTTCCAAGTGGTATTGTAGGCCGAGGTGGTCTCAACCAAGCGATCTTCCCAATCTGTTATGTTGTTGCTCACTACTTTAGCCAAAATCTTTTCCAAAGCTCTGTTAGTGACTTCCACCTGCCCATTTGCTTATGGATGATAAGGGGTGGAATTCTTGTGCTTAATCTTGTGATGAGCGAGAAGGTATTCAATCAGGTGAGAGATAAACTAAATTCCTTCATTTTTGACTAATTCCCTTAGGTAGCCAAACCTGTAGAATATATTTTCCCTCAAAAATTCAACCACTTTTTCTTCTACTGTTGCCTCGATTTCCTTTGTCTCTACCCACTTTGTCAGGTAGTCCGTGCACATAATGATGTAAGACTTCTAGTTTGAAGGAGGATTGATAGAACCCACAAAGTCCATGCCCCACTTCTCAAATGGCTCGAAAGTCACTTGAGGTTGGAGGGGCATCTCATCCCTTGGAGTCAGTTTCCCCATCCTCTGACATCGGTCACATTGGCTAATGTATCTTCTGACATCTTGATGAAGAGTGGGTCAATAGTAGCCTGTCTGTAGAATTTTGAAGGCAGTGCTTTTTGCTGCAAAGTGGCCTCCACAAGGCCCATCGTGACAGGTTAGGAGGATGTCAAAAACTTCCTCCTCCCTAACACAATGCCTCAAGATCTGATTTGGGACAAGTTTAAAAAGGTTGCTCCTAATCCAAGTGAATGGGGCACTTTTCCTCACAATTTTGCTCTTCTCTTTTGAGGATAGGTGTTGAGGGAACTATGCTAAAACCAAGTAATTTCCTATATCAGCAAACCAGGGAGAGAGTAATGAAATAGCAAACAGGTGTTCATCTGGCATTTGATCATCTACCATCCCTTCTTCACCTGTAGGCAAATCTAGTCTAGACAGAAAGTCAGCAACAACATTTTCCTTACCTGGCTTGTCAACAACGGTGAAATAAAATTGTTGTAACAAAAGTAACCATCTAATGATACGAGCATTCACATCAGGTTTATTCATTAAATACCTAATCGCAACATGATCAATGTGTACAAATGTTTGATAACTAGTGATATAGTGTCTAAACTTGTTTAGGGAATGGACTATGGCCAGTAACTCTTTCTCGGTTACAGTGTAGTTCAATTCTGTCTTGGACAGGATTTTTCTAACAAAGTATATGGCATATGGTAGTTTCTCCTCAACTTGTCCTAAGGTTTCCCCTATGGCTTTGTTCGAGGCATTTGTGTGGATGTGGAAAGGTAGGGCCGAGTTTGGACCTCTCAATATTCGGGCGATTACCAGCTTATCCTTCAACTCATCCAGAGCCTCTTGACAGTTGTTAGTCCATATAAACTCGACATCTTTCCCCAAAAGGCCAAACAATGGCGAGGCTAGCTTACTGAAATATTTAATGAATCTTAGATAATATCCTGCTAAGACTAGAAAACTCTGAACATCTCTTACCTTTTGAGGAGGTGGAACCTTTTGGACGATAGCAATTTTGTTGGGATCCACGTGCAATCCTTGCTGAGAAATTGTATGACCTAGCACGGTCCCTTCAGTCATCAAGAACTCGCATTTTTTAGGACTGAGGGACAGTTTCATCTCAATACACTTGGTCAACACTTTTCCTAGGTTAGCCAATGCTTCTTGGAAGTTGGACCCATAAGGAGTGAAGTCATCCATATAGATTTCAACCGAGTCATGAACTAGCTCAGCAAATATGCTCAGTACTGCTCTCTGGAAAGTGGCAGGAGCATTGCATAGCCCAAAGGGAAGGACCCGATAGGCAAAGGTACCCCATGGACAAGTGAAGGTGGTCTTATCTTGGTCCTTCGGGCTAATTTGGATCTGATTATACCCGCTGAACCCATCTAGGAAAGAGAAGAAATTCTCCCTACCAGTCCATCTAACACTTGATCTATGAAAGGCAAAGGGAAATGGTCCTTCTTAGTGGCTTTGTTAAGTTCTCGGTAATCTACACTTCTCTTTGATCAATTTGTTGTAGATTGGTACATCTTTTATGGCCTGGAGAAGTGGTATTTTCACACACAACTGTTTAAGTTCTCCTAGAAGTTTAGTCTCCTCCGAGTTTGGTTGTGTGGTTACTGTTAGTCTCTCAGGAAAGGGTGGAATGGCTTTGGGTTCACTTTCCTATTTCTCTTACTCATCCTCTGGAGGAGGTTAGCGATCTGGGAGGACCTTCAGGATCGTAGGTTGATCTCCTGAATCTCCACAGCGTAGGTAGGGCATGTTGTCTCTCCAGTATATACCTATTGGGCCTGTCTGTTATTGGGGTTCAGGTTCGGTTGAGCAGGCATCTGAGCTTGTCTTGGAGGAGCAGGAGGTAATGGTTGAGGTGGAGCAAGTGGTGGAGGCAAAATAGCAGGAGGAGAGTTGTATTGGGGTCTCCACCCCAGCTGAGGTGCATTCCACTGAGGTTGTGGTTGAACATGAGAGTGAAACAAATGAGCAGTGGGTTGAGTATGGTATTGAGATGGATAAGTCCAAGGAGGAGGTGTGGACTAGGAAGGATGAGAAGGGGGGCCCCAAGAAGGTATATGAGTGGATTGGTTGGGGTGGTAATAGGCTTGGGATGTCCCGTGCATCCCCTGCTGGTAAGATCTGGATCCATGTGGCCTCCTTTGGTTGAGGAAGTAGAGTGGTTCAGTGGCTCCCTCGGCCCCTTTGTACATGGCTTTAAATCCAGGAAAGGTTGGGCATTGGTTCGTAGGATGGTATTCCTCACAAAAAAAACATACCTCTACCGAGTGCAATGGACACTCATTCTTAGGATGCTTCCTTGTGCTTCTGGGAGAAAAGATGGCCAAAGCATTCCTAGCTTCCTCTTTCTTCTGTTGGATTCGGAAAGTATCCAATTGCATGGAAAGGGTCTGTCTCATATCACTTTTAAGGTCTTCCATTTGATTTGTAAACTCATGTTTGGAGAAGGTGGCACTGGCTGAAAGTGGATTCCCCCTACCTCTTTTCCGGGCTGCCCTAGAGTGGTTTCTAAACACAGTGTTTATGTCCTCATAAGGTAGTTGGTATATGTCTCCACCAGCTAGCAAATGGAGGGTATCTAAAAGGTCTTCAGGGACTCCTCGGAGCAGAATCATCTTTAGAGATTCAGGGTCAAGTGTGCACCTGGCCCTTTTATAACTAAGTTGGAACCTCTCTTCATAGCCTTCTAAAGATTCATCACTCCCCATGGTCATCCAAAAGATTTCTCCCTTTGTTTCCTTTGACCTACAGTAGTCCCAGTATTTGTTGGTAAAGGCTTGCTGCATTTGAGCCCAAGTTGTGATACTATTTCCAGGTAACCCCATGAACCAGCGTAGGGCTGCATCCTTGAGGGTAGAGGGAAAGAGTTTCAACCTTTGCTCATCTTCTGCATAGTCATAAGTTTGACAAAGGACAACAAACTCAAACAAGAAGGTATCAGGGTCTTCAGTGTTCAATCCATGGAAATGAGGCAAGGCTGAGGGACTTATGTTTTTCATTTTCGTCTCCCCATTGGTCTCCCGGATGGGGAAGGCACCCTCTATTCTCTCCTCATTTCCTATGTTGTTTCTACGTTCAGCCATGGTATTAAGAGGAATGTCTTCTTGTTCTTCTTCTGTTATAGGATCTTCATATATCTTAGGAGGTTCACCTATAGGTTCTTCTGGAACACTGCCACCGAAGAAGAGAGAAGGGTGGCTGAGTGATGTGGTGGGGATGTTGGGTAAGAATTTTCCAGTATTGTCTTTGTTCCTACGAGGCATGAAATAAAATGTTTTGGGTTAATTTTTTCTTTTCTTTCTGCTTGTACCTGCAAAACTGAAATAGATTGAACTGCAACTATCTGAAATCTATTTTGTTGAAATGAAATTGAAAAAATGAAATGCTAAGCCACACTTGCAAAATTGAAATTGCAGAATTGAAATGTTAATCTATGCTTGCAAAATTGAAATTTCATAATTGAAATGCTAATCTACGCTTGCAGAATTGAAATTGCGGAATTGAAATGCTAATCTATGAAAGCGGGAAAGTTCTAATCTACTTTTGTAGAAATGAAATTGCAGAATGGAAATGCAACAATCTACTCTGTGCTTTCTGAGATAAACTACTTAGCAGAAGGTTGTAGTAGAAAATAGAAGAAAAGCAGTAATCAAAAATACTCTGACACTTCCCTGGCAATGGCACCAAAAATACGGTGGGCTCCAGTATTGCAGCAATAATTCTGCAACTCTTGGCACTTTCTTCTTTACTTTTATCAACCCGGTAGTTCGTAACAAACTTGGAAGCGACGGTGCTATATGCACAAGTACTAGCTCTTGCCGTGGCTGTCACTTGATCAGCTAGCACAAGTCCAATAGGAGCTTAAGCCAACTTCTATGAGCTCTTAGAAGTAGCTTTTAACTGATGGATGAAAGCTAACTCAAAGGAGGCTAATCTACTTGCAGAAAGGAACTAAGGAGCTGAAAGGAAATGCAAACCCTAGAAAAACCTAGTTTTACTAACTAAACCTACTGATGCAAGAAAAATGAGGAAAGCTACAAAAGGGGATGCCATTGATTCTAAAAAGGTAAAATGCATGTGTCTAAGCTATTTTTGAAGTGAAATCTGAAAAGAAACATCTTTTTTTGTACTTTTGAGCAATCTTGTAGAATTGTTAGGCATGCGTTTTAACTGTTTTGACTATGCAGAGGTGAAAGGAGACGGAGTAGGCACTTGCAAGAGGTTGGGAAGGTGAGAAGAGGGCCTAAGGGGTCCCTAGCACCCTTCCAGAGAATTTCACAGTGATCGGATCTCAAGAAATCACTTTTGAGGGCTTCTACAGGAATTCTGCAGGGGTTCTATAGGATGTACTGTAGCTTCTACATGATGTTCCGAAAGGAAATTTTGAAGGGCTAATGGTGGAAGAAAGGTGGAGAAGTGGAATTGGAGATTTAATGGGGGTGTGAAGAGGCCTAAGACCTGGTGAATGAGGATGAGGAGTGACTAAGGTGATTGGATTGTTCGAAGACAGAAGAAGTAAGGTTGCACAAGAACGTAGGAATTAGGTCAAAATGAGAAAATGAGGCAAATGAGAGGTAAGAATTCTAGTTAGAGGACGGAGCAGGTTGCATTGAGGGAGTAAGGGTAGGCAAAGAGGTATCACAAGTGCTCTGCACGTTATTTTCCAAACTAACCAAACAAATACTAAGAAAACGAAGGATCTAACTACTTTAACCTAATTTGACCTAAATAATAGAAATCATGATGGACAACAGTTTGTTGGCAAAAAATCATGTAAGTTAACTATGAAAACCAAGCAAGAATGGATCCAAGCATGTAACCACAATTGGTACCAACTTTTGCATCTAAGAATCTACACCAGCAATTGCATGAAGAAGCAAGAACAATGTTTTTATGGCATCAAGGACACCTTGGACTCAACTCATGGTCCCAAAGAGGGAGATGTGAGATTAGGGGTTGCTTGGTAGCCCTTTTTTGAAGATATTTTCTGTTACCAACCTAATAAATAAACTTAAAACATGAACAATTATTTCTATCAGCAAAAATGAACTAAGTAACCAAGCAAGACTGTAACCTACTAGAAGAACTTATTCTAGGAGTACAACAAAGACATATAACAATACACAGAGGAGTTCCTGGCACTTGTGTTGGGCCCAACCCCAAGAGCTACAGGTTCCTAAGAAGAAGCTCAGAACTGAAACCAAATGAAACTGATCTCCATTACTCAGAAAATAACCATGTCATAAAATGTTTATAGCAAAAGCTCCAAGATGAGCAAAAAACAGAGCAGCACTAGAGTGCATAATACAAATGTTCCAAAAGTAACCTACAAAGGTTGGAAGCCTTCCTTCTTATACACTACGAGGTCCTCCAACAACCCTCCTTAACTCAAGTGGCTTGGCTGCTCAAACTGCCAGTAAACAGTCACTTTTCACAAAACTGCTCGACTGCCCTTGGGAATCATTTTTGGTGGCCTGCTGAACTCAGAGCTAAGGGTGGATAATTCGAGGAAGGGGCCATTTAGTGCAGGAGACACCCTTCCTACGAATCCTCACCCTTGTTCCCTCATGTTTGGCTGTCATCTGGCTCATAAATGCTTGGCCTTGGTCCAAAAGTTGTCCAAAAATCTGCAATAACCACGTCTTAGCCTTCTTGGTAAAGTGACTATCTTCATTCGTTCAATTAACATAAATATATTCAAAAACATGCATGAACTATGAAAAATGGTGGATTGATGAAGAATAATTAGGCGAAATGAGCCCAATAAGTTACCCAATTTTGGGGCTCATCAATGAGCACTCAGGACGTTGAGATCATTCCTGCTACTCCTACTTCAAAAATTGTTTTGAGAATTGAGGAAATACCTCTGCTAGATGTATTTTATAGTCCTACCCACAAAGTTGTAGTCAAGAGACAAAGTAAGAAAGGAAAGCTAGATGTTATATCTGTTACGACTCCGGAAAATGAACCAATGGACATCATATGGAAAGACTTGCCCATCGACCCATTTGAGAATCTCACAAAATTGTCGCAATTCGCGAGAGCTTATGCCAAAAAAAATATTGAAAAAATGGAATAGATCCAAATTCTTCTCAAAGAAAAGGAACAAAGAATTTAGAACAACAATTAGCTCAAGAAAAATCCAATCAGCAAGCAGAATTACAAGTAGCCCAACTCCAAAAGGAATTCGAACATATGAGAATACAACATCAAGCCAACCTAGCAGAAAGAGATGCGTGGATACAAGCTATGACAGATAAGTTTAAGGATAATCTGCAAATCGACGAATTCATCAAGGAAGCACTCAGACTTAATTCCCTACTAATGCAGCAGAAGGAAGTACTTTGCCGGAAAATCTCATAGATAAGTCCTTATTGTGACACCCGTGATAAGTTAACGAACCAAGTTATTGATATGAGGCTTGAGTATGACGAAATCCATAAAATGATTTCTAAATTTATCACCTGGCAAGAATCATAGGATGGGAGAAAGGCTGACCTACCAAAGCTGGAAGAATCTCATAAAGACATTCTCTTCACGAATTGAGATTCTTGGTTGAAACAAGTAGAAAGGGAAACAACTATAGCAACAACAACAATAAACAACATAATAGAAGCCATCAATGAAAATCTTCGTGGTGCCAACCTTGTTATGGAATGTCAAATAGTTAGAGTAACAGTGGATACAAGCAACATAGGAAAAGGAGGAGGCAATCAAATAGATAAACAGGTTGAATTGGGAAGCATATTGGTAGTTTTTAGTGAAACCACACAGCTAGTGGATGACCTTGATGTGTTTAACAACCTCTACATAAAAGATCGTGTTAGCCCTAACAATTGCCATATTTGTTGGGAAGTTAAAATCTACAATCAGCCAACCACCTCAGCTCAAGCCCATGACTCATATTTGCGACCTTAGAGATCATGTTCAAAGGAGTTAGTCATTTAATTTAGTTTTTACTTTAGTTTTTATTTTAGTTTTATTTTGGAATATTCTGAGGAAGGTTGTTTGAAACCTCCTCAGCTATTTTTGTAATAATCTACCTTAAGACATAGCTTAGTATTTAAACCCCTCTCATGCATTTAGAGAGGGGTCCAATTTTTTCAATCAAAAACACTTTTCAAAACATTGCACTTCTATAATTTTGAGGAGGTTTTGATGAAATGAATGGAACGAGATCTTTTTTCTTTTAAATATCTAGCATGGTCTACTGAAATGCACTTTTGTACTCTTAGAACATGTTGGATTGATTGAAATTGGGTCAATATTGTTGAAGCACATGAGCAAGACTTGTCATATATGGTGCTTGTATCTTATGATCATGTTTTATTTATGTATTAAGAAATACTTCTTCTTTCAATTGTTGTATGTATGAAAGTCTGAATTTTAGTTTAGCATTATTGCACTTTTGTATGATGTTAGCTCTGATTCTATTTTGAATACATGAACGATTTTATATGCGAAATATTTTTCTCAATCATTGTCTAACTATTTATCCAAAACGATTACTATCAAACGATTTAATTTCTTGTTGCAGTTGAATGATCTTTATTACCAATTGTTGTATGACATCATTGTAGATCGCATATTGTATTTAATTCCCAGGTATATTTATAGTTAAATAATGTTAAATTAGGATATATATGCATGTGTTTAGTAGTTAGATTATATTACACTTAGCTCAATCATTTTTCCCATTACATCATCTATCACCCCACCAACATTATCAAACTCTTTTCTAGGAAACTGGTCCCATTATCCCCAATCGGAGCCACTACAAAAAATGAAAAAGGAGCTACTTTCAAGGTTTGGACCAAGTGGTTTTCCCCCATGTTCTCAGAATGATTTTCAAGGTTTAAACACCTACGCAAATTTGAAGGAACTCCCACATTCTCCCTCGCATCCTACATCAATATATCAGCTTCCCTGCTTCTTTTGCCCCCTTCTCTGGATGGTTCTACTTGAGTGGATGTATCCACTCTCTACTCCTCTATTTGTGGTCGATCTAGAACTTCTTGAGGCTCCTTCTGTTAGGGCCTCAATCTATCTTAGGATGAGAAAGGTAGGATCTAGGGTAACATCAAACCAAGCTTAACCTGGTAGCTAGCCCTACCAAGTCGGGAGAGGGATCTCTCCTGTCAATATCAGCAAAGATGATCAATAAGGCTTGAGATGACTTCTGTGAAGACTGATTTTAGGCTAGGTATTTGTGCAAAAGAGTTTGATTAATTTTGATGATGTTTTGTTGGCTCAAATGGAAAGGCAAATTTTGGGTCTGGGGAATGAGGCTTAGTTTTCCAGAGATCTCAATGGGGCAAGGTAGGCAAATGATTTGATACTTCAAATTGAATGAAATGAAGAGCTTTAGACAGATGAGGAGTTGAAGAGGGCAATAAAACCTCAGGGATCCTCTTCAAACAGCTAAAAACATAAATAACTAAGAAAACCCTAGGTAGAGCACTGCAATTTCAATGGATTCTACCTTTATCCTTGTTTGTTTTAGTTAAGATGAAACAAGAGAGAGAATGGAATACATAAAACACATGTAAACTTACATTTACAGAAGGAAACACAATATCAAAGCAAAATTCCACATGAATTCCATAGAGTGCTGCAAACTCTGGTCTATTCCTTAGCCAAAACTACTGAAAAATGTATACAATGAAGCTCCAAACTTTCTCAAAAGTCCAACCTTTGCTAATGATTGAAAAATCACAAGATATAGGCAAAAAACAACTCATCCTAGCCTCTAGGGGTCGAGCTCATGATTTTAGGAGCTATTCCAACAAATTCTAAACTGAAAACTAAAAATTAGGCAGTGGAACAGCTTGCCTCTAAAAACTAGGGAACTCATTCATTCAGTTGCAAACTACCTTTCCATAGATGAATCTACCTTTATGAGTGAGAATTTAGCATAATTACATCAAAATCCATCATTTCATATTAAATTACATCATGATTTTGACAATTAGAAGGAGAAAATTCAAACTATCAAGAAACTAGATGAAAAACAGAGCATTTTTGGTCAAACTGAGCAAAATTTTCCCAATGTGTCACGCTGATTTCCCTATGCGTAGTGAATTTTTGTAGCTGCTTTTGGAGGCCTTACCATTGTCCAAATTTTCTCCAGGTGGGTTTATTGGAAATTTCTTCCTATCTACTTTCTAGAACAAGTGGAAATTTTGAATTTGGCCTCCATTTACCCCGCCAAAATTGAGTTCTCCCAACACTACTTCCTGTGTGTCCAAAAAGGGGCAGGAAGGTCATTTATGGGGTGCTTTTAACCTTTTTGGGGGCTCAAATCCTGCCAAAATTTCTTGGCCATTTGTGAGCATGAATATTTTTTCATGAAAAATCCAAAAATGCTGAGTTTTCATCAAAAGGAGACCCCCATCAAAAGCAAGTGCCAGGTCGCGTGGCACATTGGGCAAAAAAGGCTGTGTTTTGGCCCAAAAATTCCAAAATTGAAAAAAGCGTCCCAATTTTTTTGAAATTTGGGCTAAGTTTTCTCCATCAAGTGCTATGTTGGGCCAAGGAAGCCTCAGCCAAGATCTGAAGTCTATCTTGCTCTTTTCGCTTCCTCGATGCCTGCTTCAACTTGATCTTCAAAACCTTGATTCTTTCTTTGCACACCTTGTATCTCGCCAAGTAATGATGGGCCATGTGCCTCAACATAGTTTCTCATTATTGGCCTTCTCTAGCATCTTTTCCCAAGTGCAAGTTTTATTCTCTCAAGCCAAGATTCCTAGTCATGTTCAATCTTTTTCTCATACCCATGATCACTATCTCTTTCCATTGTTTTCCTTTGGTTTTGAAAAATGTGGTTGTATATGAATGGTTTTGTGGATAACAGTGTGAAAATATGGTGGAGGAATGAAATGGGTAGAGTGTATGGAAGAGAGTGTAAAAATGTATGTGTGAACAGAGTTTAGGGATGGGAGTAAGAGTTTTAGGGATGTGAGTAGGGTTTAGGGATATGGATAGGGTTTGGGGAGTGTAGCATTTGGGAAATTATATGTGGAGAATTGGATTAAGGGGAAAATGTATGAGGGGAGTGGGATTAAGGGGATAGGGTATACAACCATTAGTGCAATGAATAAAACTAGGGTTTCACCCTAGAAGCTAGAGTTTTATGGATTTGGGGATAGGGGAGTAGGATGAGTGGAAATGAGAGGGGAAATGGGAAATGAAATTAGTGAAATGTAGTGAAGGGGATGTGAAAGTGGTAGAGGGGAATAAGACAGCAAAAAATGGCAATTTTGCAAACCCTAGGTAGATTTTCAATGAAACTGTGCAAGGAGCTAGGATTTTAATATTTCCCTATTAAATCACCAAGAGGACAGATACAAACTCATGCATTGAGCATATTGGAGTGTGAACTTACTTGGGAAATGAGGAATTTACAATTTTGGGAGCTTTAGTGGAAGATTTGAATGGATTTCAGGCTTTGTAGCCCAATGCGCCGCGCTGCCCCAATGCATAGCACCAGTTATAAAATTACACTGTAAATCACTGCCCAATGCGTAGCGCCGGCTCAATGCGTAGTGCATTTTTGCAGGAGAAGTTTGGAGGCCTTCCTGGTGTCCGAATTGGGCATGGGATAGCTCGTTGGAAAGCTTATTGAGTTCATTTGCCTTTTCAAAAATCAAATCTCCCAAGACTGGTCAAATGTGCAAAATGAGGCTGCCTCAAGGCAGAGTGTTGTTGCAGTCAACATTTGAAGGTCTTTCTCAACTCCAAATTGAGCTCAAGATAGCTCATTAGAAAGCTCTTTGTGCCTAGTTATCATTTGACTCATCATGTAAGTCATTAGTCCAACCGAGCTAGGAGAAATATTGATTTTCCCAAGGTCACTTCTGAGGCGCATCAATTCTCTTGAGGCAACTGTATTTTTGACATTTCTCTAAAACCATGACACCTGTGTGAAAAGTGAGGGAATGTTTTCTTCCTTGGCCTATTATGGACAAAAACCTCTTTCAGTGTTCCCAAATTCATCTTTTCTTTCTCAAAAACATCATTGGAGTAAAACCTATCCCGATGTGTGGAACAAGGGATTTGTTGAAATGAAGTGAAATGAAGGGGATAAGGGGCTTCTAAATTCTTGAGAAAATTTTTGGAAATAAGGAGAGATGTTAGGAAGTAGGGGAAAGTGGAATTTCAAAGATTGAGTGAGGAGAAGGGGTCCAAAAGGGAAAAACACAGGCCTAGCCTAGAAAATTGTCAAGTTGTACCAAGAAACTAGGGTTTGTGCGAAAATGATGAATTTGAGGGATATCAGTGATGGGAAGTGTTTAATAAGGTACATTAAGGATAGGGGAAGGTGTATGAACATCAAGATACAAGTTTTACTGATGATTTGACCATCCAAGAGAAATTACCTTCAAAACCCTAGGAGAGGGAAATGATCCTTACCTAGGCATAACTGAAGCATGAACAAGGTGTAAAATGATCTGTTGGAACCTGAAATGATGATGACAACCCTCTAATGATGGTACACTCAGCTGAATGGTGACATGGACGGAAATTTGAACAACTTTGAAGGGAGTGAAAACAAACCCTAGACCTAATAGCTAGTGACCAGATTTTGCTTGAAGACTCACTGAAATGAAAAAATTTGACCTTGACACCTTAAAATCACTTTGTAAGAGCATGTTTGATCACTGGAGGAAGGCTGCAAAGACTGACACTAACACCTTCTTTGGAGATAAAAGTTCCTCTTCTGGTCACAATATCCTATGCGAGAGGTCACTAACATTGTGACTCTGCACTTTATCTGCCTTATTGCTTAATATAGCCAATCTTCCACATCCAACTTGTACAGGTTCTTCACTTGAACATTGATCTACTTCACCTATCTAGTGGATATGTGTCTTAGGAATGATTTCCCTTTGCTAAAGATCCCACCATAACCGCATTCTTCCAAAACTGCAACAGAGATGAGATTCTTCTTTGGGCCTAGAACAAACATGACATCTTTGAGGTCAAGAGGGGATACTGACTCCCTTTGAAAGGTTACTATACCAATCACGCCAGCATTGTATATTCTGCCATCCCCCAGCTCAATATTCATCTAAATATGGTTCTCCTCTAGGTAACTGCAAAACTCTCTACACCCTGTCATGTGGAACAAGGCACTGGAATCTAAGTACCACACACTCCCCAACATAGTGTTGGCCATGCATGTGATAAGGGTGAAGTCTAGCTCAAACTGTGAAGCCAATGCCTCACCTGTTGCTCCTCCTAAGTTCTTATTACTAGACTTTTTGTGTGGACATTTTATATCATAGTGCCTAAATTCATGACAACTAAAGCATTTAATTTTGGACAAGTCTTTATTCTTGTACCCTTTGTTGGATTCTAGTTTGGTTTGATTTTAGACTTCTTCCCTTTTCCCTTATTTCCCTTCCCAACCAATGAAAAAATTTCTCCATCCTCTGCTTTGGATGAATTTCATCCTAGTTATTGCTCCTGAACTCTCCTTGTACCAAGTAGGACCACAACCTTTCCCACTTTGTAAATTTTATCTTCAAATTTCTGGGTCCCAGTAGCTATGCTAAAATTTTGGAAGGCCTAAAAGAGCTAGGATCACCAAGTCCTCTTCTGCAACAGCCCCAGAAACCCCTCTAAGCTCATCCCAAACTTGTGTAAATTTGGTGAGATATTGTGTAATAATATCATTCTTCTTTTAATTTTTCAAAGTTTGTCTTTGAGGGGAAATTTTCTATGATCACTGATATTATCAAACAACTCTATCAATGCCCTCCACATTGCGAAAGAAGTTTCTTTTCCATGGATATTTGAGACAATGTGGTCTCGCACTCCCTCCAATATTATTCTCCTCACCTTGGCTACATCTTTCTTCCATTGGATTAGGTTTTGTGCATCATATGCATGTCGTGTTGTAATGTGTCTTGACATATTCTAGCAATACATTGTCATCCAACACTGCCTCCATGCAATCCTTCCACGTAATGAAATTTGAGCTACCTTCCAAGGCATACTCTAATATTAGCCCATCGAAGGTCATCTTTCCAACTTTGAATAAATCCTATGACATTGAGGCTACAAATTCAAACCTCCTCAGGATCGACTTAAATTCTTGCTCTAATGTGAATCGTGCTCTGATACCATGTAGAATTATGATGTAGAATTGCAACTTCTTAAGAAATTGTAATCTAAATCAAAAGAAACAATTCTACTATATTGATCTGTGAAATTTATCTCGCAATTTAGAACAACAATCACACACATCCAATAAGAAATAATATACATGTATAATATTTTTCTAGTGGAAAGCAACTGCTAAAAGCCCCTTAATCCTTCTTTCATTAATCTGATGAATAGATATGTATTGCAATTTCTTGCTCGCTCTGAGCACAACTTGAAAGTGAATAACCTATCTCTCTGGTCAATGAGAGGATTTGACCTATACTTAGTTAAATTTGTCCTCTAATTGAGCCCCTATTTCATTCCGTAATTCCTGAGGAGTTAGGGCCCTATTATTTAGGAATTCTCCTCCAATTGATTGTGTAATTCCCAAGGTTTATCAATTGGTTGCATGCAACACCTGTACACTCAAGAAGAGTCTAAACTTATGTTACACAACTTTGGAATCTCCACCACAGCTGGGGAACTCAAATTATCTACATGCACTAGTTATTTTAGGTTGATTGATCAGTTAACTAGATGATCACTGAGTTACACTACTGTCCCACTGCACAACTAACCTCTCTAAGTCAAATTTACTGAGCTAACTAACTGACACAAGCCATGTCACATAAGTTAACTCCCTCCAAGTCGTTTGCTGATGTGGAAATTCAAATTTTCTCAATTTTTACCAAGGCAAAATCAAATTGAGACTTTCTTGTTGCACTTCTCAATACCAAGTGAATGCTAAAATCCTCCAAGAATGTTCTAAGTGTGCAAGAGTGAATGAGAGAGAGAATGAAAGGTGAGAACCAAAATTGAGCTGACAAAAGTTGTGAACTTATCTACTAATGATTTTTTATTATTGATGGATCTTATTTTCTTCATTTTCCTTCTAATTTCCTTAGAATTTAAATATGTGTCTCTCACCTCCCTTTTCACGTATTTTCCTTTATTTTTATAATTAAATGCCAATTATTGTCTTTTTTCCTTTGTCAATGCCTTTGCCAATTTCCATATTCATTATTAAACTAAAAGTAATGCCCACTACGATGTTTCCCCTCCATTTAACTTGGAATAAATGTCCCATGACCTTGGTCTTATTTTTCCTACATTGTATTTTATTACAAACCCCTCCCCCTTAGGGGAACATCGTCCTCAGTGTTCTATGACACCTATGAACAAAAAATTGTTGAAAAACAAAATATACTACCTAAGTAGCTTTATAACATAGCTCAATACAATATTTACAATGACATCCTGCTGAAAAACAAAACAAAAATACCGCTTATTAGAGCTTTATATCACAACTCATTATAGTATTTACAACTATATATTAGATATAATATATATTATTTATATTATATATATTATAATATATATTATTTATATATATATATATATATATATATTATATAGATATATATTATCAAAACTATTCTTGAATCAACAAATAATGAATGATACAAAGCCCGAATTTGATCAATCATCTCCCATGTAGCTTCATCAGGCCCAAAGTGCTTCCACTGCACTTTAACTTTCTCTATTTCTCGGTTCTAGAGCATGATTTATTTCCACTACAATATGCATTATGGTTTTGGCAAGAATTTTCCCTCTTGCTCCACCTGTAATACATACCAATTAATCACATAATCAACATCCTGCACATATCTCTTAAAAAATGAAACATGGAAAACATCATGGAATTTCATTGTTGGATGTAGTGCAAGTCTATAGGCCACTGGCCCAATCCTCTCAAGGATGTCAAAAGGCCCACAATACTAAGGTGCTAACTTGGCCCATGATCTAATCCTCAAGGAGATCCTCTTAGGCTTTATGTGCAAGTATGCATGATCTCCAACCTAAAACTCCTTGAATGATATGTGTTGATTTGCATAACTCTTCTACAAGTCATGTGTTGCCTTTAAATTCCTCTTAATAACATGCATTTCATGTTCCATCTCGGCCAACATATCCAGTCCAATCAACACCCTGTTCACTCAATCACTTGACTGATAGGAGTATTACAACTCCACCTATAAAGAGACTCAAATGGACTCATCTTCAAGAACTCTTGCTACCCATTGTTATATGAAAACTCTACCAATGGAAGATACTCCTACCACTTCATCTCTTGATGCATAGCATACGTCCTCAACATGTCCTCAAGAATCTTATTAAACCTATCTATCTATCCATCTATCTGCGGATGATAATTTGTATTGAAAGCTAACTATGTCCGCAAAAATGCAAACAACTCCTTCTGAAACTTGGACATGAACTTGGCATATCTGTTTCATATGATCTTCTTGTAGCACCATGCAACTTCGCTATTATTGGGCCACTAGTGATGAATTTGTTACAACATCACTCACTATTTTAGCCTCTGATATATTTTCCATATTGCAAATTTGATTTCCAACTCATAATCAAATATTCCAACCCAGAAATTTGCTAGGATAAGAAGAGACAGTTTTGCATTGGATGTTTCAGACAAATGAAGGCGAATATTCAAAATCTGAGACATCGGTTTTGTGTATAACAGACCAAATCAATTTTGTATTACGTCATTTTCCCAAATTTAGCTTGGATTGAGAGAAATGCAAGGTTCTTCGAAAATGATTTTCTCATATTTGTTGTTGTGGTCGTTTTCCAAATTCTTCCAAATGCAATACTAGATTCGACTTGTTCCTGCTGAATGATGATGGGAAGATATTTCAAATCTTATATTTTTTATTGAGGTTATGTAATGAATCCAAAATTGTAATGAAAATCATTTTATAATAAACTTTGTTGTAAGTTCCCTTTTCTCTCTTTGTATTTAAATCAAAATGGAGATCAAAGAAAGATGGGATAGTTAGGAGATAGGAGATGGACAATTATTAGATATGATGTAGGAGAATATATGAGATATGGGAGATGAACAATTGTTGAATTTGAGGCAAATCTAAGAGCTTCATTATGCTGTAATTATTTCTCTCATATATTTTAATGAATGAAACTATCCACTAAGTTCTACATTTGTTACTTGTAATCTGATCTGAATTACTTCTCAAGGAAAAATTGAGTCTTGGACAGTTGGGCCCACTACCTTGGACAATGTGTTGCCTTGAACATGTAAATTAGTGTAGTTATGTGTTTGTTTGTTTTAATTTAAATTATCATTCCTTAAAGTAGATTTCATTTCTTTTAACTAATTTGTAGTTTGCTGCATTTTCCATATTTTTTATTTCATCCAATTTCTAGATTTCATTTAATTTACTGCTCTAGATTAGCATTTGAATTATGTTGAGTGCAATAGATTAAATTTCCAATTCAACAATGTTTTGTTTAATTTAGAAATGATTCAAGTTGTGTGATTAGCATAATTGTTTTTCCTATCATTTACTTTCTTATTTTTAATTTTAGATTTATTATTCAAGTCTTACATTTTATTTCTTGTTGAATGAGCTTGATAGTATAGAACACAATCATATGGAACCAGTGTTAGCTATTGGTATTTTTTATGCATATATTTTGTTGATTTCCTTGAAATAAAAAGATGCTCCTCAGGTTGATAATTAATGTTCAAGTGATTAGTTGTGTTTTTCTTAAGAAATTAATTTTGTCCAACATTTTGGCATTGTTGCCAGGGAGGCAATCAAATTTCTCTACCACACTAATATCTAGTTGTAGATGCATACCTGACTTTGTGAGAGCTGGATATTGAAAATGGAAGGTAAGAACCTACGCACGCATCCTATTGAACTAGTGATGGATCTACCCTCTATAGTCAGGCTTAGGTCATATAGCATGCACTGATAGAAGTAGGAATTTTAGAGGTATAATTTTCAAAAGAAAAAAAAAGTCTCATTGATGCAGGAGCATCATCTCCGAAAAACACCTTGTATTTTACCTAAGCTAGTGGGTTTCATGTTTTGAAGAAATATTAAAATTTCATGTAAATATTTATATTGTTTTGAGTGATTCATTAATTATTTGTGAGAAATTGTAAATGTGAGAGAAATTAGTTTCTAGATTATTTAGAATTAATGAGGGAGCCTAAGTTGGAATTAGTTTCTAAGTTTTAGAGATGAGAATCTATCTTTTAGGGATGTTGAGAGATTTAAGGGTTTGTTGAGGAATTGAAGGGATAAAGCATTAAATTAGATTATTTTTAAAATTGTATAAATAGGATTGAGAATAGTGAGACGGGTAGAGAGCTGGTTTGGAACAAACAAGGCTGTAAGCCTTCAGAAATTGTAAGGGTCATCAATCTGGAATATCAAGACAAACAAAGTTTGTAAGTAATCTTGTTTTGGTTTCATATTATATATATACATTTGGTGATTAGTTGTGAAAGTTATAGTTATTTCTGGTTAACTGTATATATGTGATTGAGGTATCGATTGTTGGGAAGGTTGACCAAAGGAAACCTGTAGTAAAAGCGAGATCGATTCATGTGTCCAAGCTAAAAGGATTGTTATTAATATAACAATTGTTATCTGTGCATGAGTTAGGATTGGTTGTGTCATATCGATCTGTATTTGATTAATAGAAAATGAAAAGAAAAGGGCGCCAGCATTTTAATACATTTTAAGTCTGCAGTTTTGGAGTGAAGTCCTGTACGCAAAACACTATTATGTCAGACTTGTGAAATCATGAGTGATCGATAGCAGACGTTAGAGCGTTGAGAGAGTTGTTGCATTAAATGGTAAAGGAGTATATATATTGAAACGTGAATGGTTCAAAAGATAATTGAATATGTTGACTCTATTATGATAGATGTCATAGTTCGATTGCAGAAACAACCTTTGTTAAATGCGTGAAACAACAAAATATAATCTTATGCATAACTGAAACAAACTTATTAATGTTGACTTCCAAATGCTGAAAGAACAAGAAATACGTTGAATCCATAGTCCAAATGGTTTGCAGAAGACTGAATGCCGAGTTAATAGCTTTGAAAGTGCGTAGATCTGATTTGAAATGGTGACAGTGCTAGCATTCAAAAGAGATGGTGAGTTAAAATATATTGACAGCACGGGTTTGGGTTCAATTCAGCAAAAACAAATCTGGGTTGAATTCGTATGTTAATCTGAATATATTTATCCTACACTTGGAGATGTTTCATTCCATTGGTGATGAGCTTTTCAATACCACTGAGCGCAGGGGTACTCTGCACACTTCCCATTGTCGGTAACCTCCCTCTTCTTTCTTTCTTTCTAGAGTTGTGTAATAAGCCAGATTGGAGCTCTAATATGTTCAAAGCAGTGTTTGCAGATCGCTACAGTTTGAGCATTGTTAATGAGAAACAGGTATGCGAAATCGACATTCGATTTTAGCCAACTCTCAGTTTATATAAATTGCTATTGCCATAAGTCGAAAGGTTCGATTGTTTGGTTGGCAATTGTGTTTTGATTGAAAGAGAATTGAATAGAGAGATTCAATTTAAAGGCATATTTGGGTGTTGGTGCCATGATCTTATTTGAATTCAAGGTGTAAATAATAATTGTATGGATGTCAGCAATAGAGTATCACATTATGAGACAGCGTGTATAGGTATGAACAGGTCTCTGAATTAAATAAATGCGTTAAGATTGTGTTAGCGCTTGGAATTCACCTAGGCTGAGATAGACAAACTCTCAAGGCTACATCAAACCATTTCACCTCGTAGCTAGCCCTACAAGGTATGAGAAGGCTCTCTCGGGTCAGATTCAGTAGATCTTTCAATATGATGAGCTAACCCAATTAGGAATAAAGATTTTAGGCTAGTAAATTGATAAGGGGGGTTGATTTAAAAATTGTCTTTGTTTTTTGGTGGCAATTGGAGGGAGTGCAATTCAGGGTGCGGGGATTGAGCACAGTTTTTGCAGGGGGATCTTTGGGGCAAGGTAGGAGTGAGCGCTGATGCCTTAATCTGAGATGAATGATCAGGAATGATAGAGAAGGAGCTAAAGAGGGCAAACAACCATTTGAATCCTCTCTAGATAGCAGAAAACATAAATTTTGAACAAACTAAAAAGCTGAGCATGTCAAAGCATGTATTCAAACTTTACCACTTCATCTGTCCAAATAAAAGCAAAAGAGAGATGTAGAATACATAAACAAACTTACAAGAACATGTAGAGAACACACCATCAACACTACAATCCACAAGAATCCACAAGGATGTCTGCAAAACCCTGGCCTTCTTCCTCTTGAAATTGCAAAGATAGATGTACAATATACAATGAAACTTTCTCCCCAAGAGTCCAACCTTCCAACCTCTCAAAATGACTAAGAAAACACATAATATAGGCAAGCTAACCTCTTCCCTTGCCTCTAGGGGTCGAGCTCATCCTTCTAGGAGCAGTTTGAACTAATTCCAACTAAGCACTAGATAATAGGCAGCTCAACAACTTGCCTCTATTACTTAGCTAACTGATTCATGCATTAATTATTCACTTTTTACATCAAGGGAGCTTCTAGAAGAGTAAAGAGAGGTAAAATCTATCAAAGTGCCATGAAAATATTACATTTATCCATCATCTACAAGTAAAAATAATCAACCATAGTCAAAACAGTGTTTTTTGACCAAAAAGTCAATTTTGGCAAAGTTAGCTCTCACATCCGCGCCCCCTGGCTCTCACGTCCGCGCACCTTTGCAGCAACTTTTGAGTGGGTTCCACTAGTCCAAATCCGGTGCCAGATGGCGATTGGAAATATTGGTCTGTCTACTTTCCATCCCAAGTGGAATTTCTGAATTTGGAGTTGTTTTTCCCCCTCAAAAAGCATTTCTCCCAAGGTCACTTTCTGCAACTCAAAAAGTGGGCAGAAAGTCATTTTTTTGATGTATTTTGAGCTTTTGGAGGCTCAAATCTCAAAATCTAGCTTCTCCCAAGTATTGGTAATTTTTCTCTTTGCATGCCCTTTCCAAAAATGCCAAGTTTTCAAAATTCTGAGCAGTCCTTCAAAACATCCGCGCTCGGAACGCGGACATGACACGGGAAAAACCTGTAATTTTACCAAAAATTGGCTAAATGCTCGAAAATTTCCAAAATTTTCAGATTTTGATGCTAGATTAATTCTGATCAGTACCATGATGAATGAAGGATGTTTCAGCCAAGATAGAGAGTGGATTTGTCCTTTTCTTCTTCTTTCGGGCCTTTGACAGCTTTCGTTGGAGGATTTTGTTTCTAGCCTTACAAACATGCAATCTTGCCCAATAGTGTGTCTTCATGTTGCGTAGCAGCTCTTTGTCACGATTTGCCTTTTCCAATAAT
>APFE030298720.1:211184-222687 GCA_000404065.3 Pinus taeda
GGAAACAAGTTTTGCCATTGATTTGACCGTCCAAGAGAAATTGGCTTCAAAAACCCTAGGAGAGGGAAATGAACTTGCCAAGGCACAACTGAAGCATGAACAAGATGTAAAATGACTCATTAGACACTGACATGATAATGAAAACCCTATGAATGATGATAGACTCAGCTGAATGATGACATAGCCTGCCATTTGGACAACTTTAGAAGGAGTGAAAGTAAACCCTAGACCTAATGCCTAGTGACCAAATTTTGCTTGAAGACTCTTTGAAATGACAAAATTTGACCTTGACACTTCAAAATCACTTTGTAAGAGCACATTTGATCACTGGAGGAAGGCTGTAAAGACTGACACTAACATTGGCTCCAATGGGGATGGTAGCTCCTTGGAGGTGCCAAGAACCTTAGACCTCTGGGAGAGCAGATCAGTGCCTTATCCATTGGGCAATGGAGTCATTATTTCGGCAAACGACACAAGACTTTGACTCATTTATTGAATGAAAACTTGACTGAAACTTGACTCAAACCGACTCGATAACAAACTGAAATAACTTGAAAAACTCACTCAAAAGACTAAACTCAAATGACTCATGACCGACTTAAAACAAAACTTACAAAGCTTATGAAGGGCAGCAGTCCATCAAGATTTGAAACCATGATGACAACCACCTGCGTTTCTTACAAGACAATATACCATCAAACTATATCATAATGCCAATGCAACCAATCAAGAAGATGGCTTCTTGACTGATTCTTCTTATCAGATCTGCTGGTCAACAATACAAACCTATCACTTGGCATCCAAAAACATAGTTGACCATGATCTCCTTCATCACTGAACAATGTAATAAACACTATCATTGCTAGCTGCAACAAACTTGCTAGAGGATCGTGAAAAACATGAAGATTGGCCACTGCCACCTCCTGCTGAAAGAACAAGGTTTCCTTTGCTGCAAATTCTGATCTACCTTCATCATGTGCTTCAATAAAAGTATGGTCATGGGCTTCAAAAAATTCTGAACAAGTAGATGAGAAAATCTCCTCTTGTAAAAACATTTCAACACATGAGACATATGAAGAATCTGAAAGGTAATCCTGTATGCTCTGATCTTCTATAGTTTGACAATATGGTAGGTCATCTTCAAATGGTATTACAGTCGGATTATCATCTTTGTGAAGGAAAACATTACCTGGTTGCTGATCTACAAGACAATCATCTTCTTCAACAAAGGAAGAAGTTTTCCCAACGCTCTCCTAACTATCTGTAGCTTGGGCTGTAACAAGACCTTTCAAGAGCTGATCTATCTCCTCTTCAGACAAAGGAGACAATACCTTTGGTTTTCTTTTGCTCAAACAGTGATTGTCTTCATATGATATGGCAATCAAATTATCATTTAGCACTGAGTTATCCAAAGGAGATTTATCACTTACTTGCACAAAAGTCTCACCTTGCTGTTCATGAACATCTGAATCCAAAACTTTACCTATGATCTCAACATCAGAGCTCTCTTTGATGGGTTGTATGCTGATGTCTTCTGTGGGCAGATCTGAAACAAGCTCTTCTCTTTCAACAATTTCAGCCATATGGAAATCTTCGGTCTGCTGATCTTGACAAGTATCCTCTAAGATTTCTATGTGCTGTTGAAACGGATTTTCATATAGAACTTCCATGATCTCATCATCCATAAAATTATCATCTTCATAATATTTCTCAAGGCTTTCAATAAAACTATAAGCATGCTTGCAACAGTCTTGAACTAGATTTAATGATGGATAAGAGTCCTTATATCGTTCAATGAACATAGCATGAAAATATTTTAAACAGTAAATACATGCAGGTGGCAAACTTTCATACCATGATTGGGCTTTCCCTTCCATAGTGGCCAAAAATATCTTCATCAAGCAATCTTCCGGAAAATCCACCTTCAACTTGCGAATATGCATGTGAAATCTAAGTAGATGTAGAGCAGCGTCCTTCTTACCATCATCATTAAATATAGGCAGATTCCTTGACCAATCTACCTTCGGAATTTTATTTGGAAAACCGGGGATGTGATCTCAGCTCAAGGGAGCATATCTTCTTGCAATCTGGTCCATCTTGAAAAGCTCAAAGCTACTGATCTCTCTACAGTGAAGTCACCATGAAGCACTGATCGCTGGATTCTTCAGTGAAGGAGTCGCTAGTGAATGATTTCAGCCTTGTCAGTGTCTGATCGTTGTCCACTATCAAAAATCAGATCTGAACTTGATACATGTACTAGGGTAAAATGCAAATGAAGTGTTGTATTCACAAGCTCACGGAGATCGACTGAAGCAGTGTTTATCTACTTGCGCTGATGCAAAGCAAGAGCGCTTTCGAAGGCTACCTGGCGTATCTTCAGACTCCGTCTAAGACTTATGAAACAAACACATCAATGAGCAAATGAAAAATTTGTTCTCCCCAGTGGAGTCGCCAATATGTTAGCGCTTGGAATTCACCTAGGCTGAGATAGACAAACTCTCAAGGCTACATCAAACCATTTCACCTCGTAGCTAGCCCTACGAGGTATGAGAAGGCTCTCTCGGGTTAGATTCGGTAGATCTATTAATATGATGAGCTGACCAATTAGGAATAAAGATCTTAGGCTAGTAAATTGATAAGGGGGGTTGATTTAAAGATTTTTGGGTTTTTGGTGGCAATTGGAGGGAGTGCAATTCAGGGTGCAGGGATTGAGCACAGCTTTTGCAGGGGGATCTTTGGGGGAAGGTAGGAGTGAGCGCTGATGCCTTAATCTGAGATGGATGATCAGGGATGATATAGAAGGAGCTAAAGAGGGCAAACAACCATTTGAATCCTCTCTAGATAGCAGAAAACATAAATTTTGAACAAACTAAAAAGCTGAGCATGTCAAAGCATGATTTCAAACTTTACCACTTCATCTGTCCAAACTAGAAGCAAAAGAGAGATGTGGAATACATAAACAAACTTACAAGAACATGTAGAGAACACACCATCAACACAACAATCCACAAGAATCCACAAGGATGTCTGCAAAACCCTGGCCTTCTTCTTCTTTAAATTGCAGAGATAGATGTACACTATACAATGAAGCTTTCTCCCACAAGAGTCCAACCTTCCAACCTCTCAAAATGACTAAGAAAACACATAATATAGGCAAGCTAACCTCTTCCCTTGCCTCTAGGGGTCGAGCTCATCCTTCTAGGAGCAGTTTGAACTAATTCCAAACTAAGCACTAGATAATAGGCAGCTCAACAACTTGCCTCTATTACTTAGCTAACTGATTCATGCATTAATTATTCACTTTTTACATCAAGGAAGCTTCTAGAAGAGTAAAGAGAGGTAAAATCTATCAAAGTGCCATGAAAATATTACATTTATCCATCATCTACAAGTAAAAATAATCAACCATAGTCAAAACAGTATTTTTTGACCAAAAAAAATCAATTCTGGCAAAGTTAGCTCTCACGTCCGCGCCCCCTGGCTCGCACGTCCGCGCACCTTTGCAGCAACGTTTGAGTGGGTTCCACTGGTCCAAATCAGGTGCAAGATGGCTCATTGGAAAGCTTTGTCTGTGTACTTTCCATCCCAAGTGGAATATCGGAATTTGGAGTTGTTTTTCCCCCTCACAAACCATTTCTCCCAAGGTCACTTTCTGCAACTCAAAAAGTGGGCAAAAAGTCATTTTTTTGATGTATTTTGAGCTTTTGGAGGCTCAAATCTCAAAATCAAGCTTCTCCCAAGTATTGGTAATTTTTCTCTTTGCATGCCCTTTCCAAAAATGCCAAGTTTTCAAAATTCCGAGCAGTCCTTCAAAACAGCCGCGCGCGGGGCGCGGCGCTTGAAATGGCCAAAACCTGTAAATTGCACAAAAAATTCACAAATGACAAAATTTTCTCCAAATTTCTTGAAATTTGGGCTGGGAGTCCCCAATCAAGTACCATGCTCAGCCAAAGAGGCTTTGGCCAAAAATTGGAGTGGATCGGGCGTTTTCTTTCGTTTTTGTGTTTTGGCCAACCGTCCTTGGAGCACCTTCGTTCTCGCCGATAATTTTGACATTTCTCTCAAACCATGACACCTGTGTAAAACGTGAAGGAGGTTTTTCTTCCTTGGCATGTTTTGGACAAAAACCTCTCTCAGTTTTCCAAAATTCATCCCTGACTGCTCTGAAACATCATTTGAGTGAAACTTGCCCTGATGTGTGAAACAAGGAATTTGGTCGAAATGAAGCGAAATGAAGGGGATAGGGGGCCTCTAAATTCTTGGGGAAATTTTTGGGAGTGGGGAGGGATGTTAGGAAGCAGGGGAAAGTGGAATCTCAGAGATTGAGTGAGGGGAAGGGGTCCAAAAGGGCAAATCACAGGCCAAACCTAGAAAATTGCCAGGTTGTAGCTAGAAACTAGGGTTTGTGCAAAAATGAGGATTTTGGGGAATCTGAGTGTTGGGAAGTATATGATATGGTACTTTAAGGATAGGGGAAGGTGTATGAACATCAGGAAACAAGTTTTCCCATTGATTTGACCATCCAAGAGAAATTGGCTTCAAAACCCTAGGAGAGGGAAATGAACTTGCAAGGCACAACTGAAGCATGAACAAGGTGTGAAATGACCCAATGGAACTTGACATGATAATGAAAACCATATGAATGATGATAGACTCAGCTAAATGATGACATAGACTGCCATTTGGACAACTTTAGAAGGAGTGAAAGAAAACCCTAGACCTAATGCCTAGTGACCAAATTTTGCTTGAAGACTCACTGAAATGACAAAATTTGACCTTGACACTTCAAAATCACTTTGTAAGAGCACATTTGATCACTGGAGGAAGGCTGTAAAGACTGACACTAACAGATTGTATGGAGACAAATTGAATTGCTTGGTAAAGTCAACTGTAAATATTGAAACTGAATTCAGACCGCTGGGTACACTACTACACTAAAAGGGAAGAGGGCGCACATATATTTGGTGCTTTGATTAGTTGAAACATGTAGCTTTGTGCATTCGAATGATATTGGTGTTGTTTGCCATGTTCACTTGAGGTTGAAAGGCATAAGTTCATTTTCTTGATTGAATCCAATCATATCTAAACTAATGATTTTAAATGGAAGGCTTCAAAACTTATGAATTTGCATGCTGATGAATATTGCATTTCACAATTCCCTTATATGATGGAGTTTTTTATTAAAGGAAAAACTTAGATGCATACATATATGCATTATTATTGAAGATCCTGGGTATTGCAGGCCCTGCCTGCGTCAATTTTGGTATCAGAGCCTAGAATGGCTCTCGAAAAGGGATTCAATTTTTTTTTTATTTAGTTAATTGCATGTGGTGAATGAATGTCGAATTGTGAAACTGAGGAAGATGGCAGCGGAGGTATGCAAGTGCAATTGAGGAATGAAGCGAGATCAACAGGATCTTGAAAGGTGAGATTGTGTAGTTGATATTTAACTCTGGTTTGAAGACTATTTGTAGAATTTGGTTGCAGGCATAGTGGAGAAATCTCAGCAGGAAGAAGCAGATCACAGCTGAAGTGCAGTGATGAAGGAGTTCAGCAAAGGATTCTAGATGAGTGTGGCAGAACCTGAAGATTCAACAGAGGTTGAATGAAAAGGACAAGTATGTTCTTGAAAGTTGCAGATGAGAGAAGCCTGAAGGAGCAGAAGCGAATGCTCGAAAGGTTCCAGCAGAGGATCGGGTGATTACCAAAGGACCAGATCCGAAGGAAGGGATTGGTGAGGTAAGTGGCAGCTGAAGAGTTTACTGTTGCAGAGGCTTGATGCAACTCATGGGTGAGGAACTCATGGCGAAGGAGATGACTACTGAAAGTCATAAAGAAGAGAGAAGAGGTTTAGAGGAATGCCACAGAGTTGAGATGACTACAGAAGTTCGAGAAAGAGAGATTGCAGTAATAAAGGTACAATTGCAGGTACTAGAGGAATGGCTGCAAGAGCAGGAAAACCAGAATAGAGGATGGATCTTTCCACTAAAGAGAAAGAAAGTGAAGTGGCAGAAGCTACAACAGAAAAGAGATCGACAGATAAACATGCAGTTAATGGAAGAGCTGCAGAAGCTCGAGCAGATGATGAATGTACAATTGAAGTGTATGCAACTCAGAGCAGCTGAGTTGGAAGAGGAGGTTTCCATTGATCAAATAGAGGAAGAGATCATTGACAATTTCTTGAATTACTGGGCAGATCCAGATCAATTGGATAATGTGAATTCTTGTGTTTTTATAGCTGACAGTTGTGATGTGATTATAGGTTTTGTTGAAGAGGAAGTTCATATGAATAAAGAAGATGATCAGCTGGAAGAGCTGGTATATGAACCGACGATTAAAGATGTTGAGACTTGTAGTTTTCAAACTGACAAGTTGTGTATGAATGCAGGGACTGTAAGTGATGGTGATGTTATGCTTCAGCAATGTCACAGAGAAATTGCATTGCTAGAATATTTGTTGAAAAATACGGAGTATGACAAGGAGATGGCAGAAGAAAGAGTTCAGTACAGTGAACGAGTGCAGAAAGATATTATGGAAGCAGATGATGTGGGAGAAAGTTGACAGTCTTGAGAATCCTTCAGAGGATTCCTTGGGAAAAGAGAATCAGCATACTGATGTGCTGATAGTGGAGGAGAATTCAGAACAACATACTGAAGTGCTGGCAAAGGAGGACAAGGCACTGATGTCTTCTGATTTTTATTCTAACAAGTATTTTGTGAATGCAGGTATTGTTGTAGAACATTTGACTCAATGGAGCAGTCAAATGAAGGAAGAAGAAGTTTTATGTTCCAGAAGACAAGAGGGCATGGATGATCGGGTGGCAGTAAGAACAGAAACAAGCAAAGAAACAAGAAGTCAACAAGTGACAGTACAGATAGAGAAAGTAAAAACTGAGCAAGCCATCTTAGCTCAGCAGGCAACAAGAAATCAACAACCGAGAGATTTATTAGACCAAGAGATTGAAATTATTAGAAGACTGATGACGAAAGAATCCTGGAAGAGACCAGCAGTAGCAAGACAAGAGAGAAGCAACAAAAGAAAGACTGTAGCAGACTTGGGAGGCAGAACAAGTGGAGCATTACAACACAAAATATGGAAACCTGGAGGACAAAAACAGTTAACAACAACAGTAAAGCAATTGACAAGCAAAGAAAAATTACAAAATAAAATTTGGGATCAAGGAGAAAATATCCAGACTTATGACCAGGTGGTCATGAATTTTCTTACATGGGGAGTCTGATGCAGGAGCATCATCTCCAAAAAACACCTTGTATTTTACCTAAGCTAGGGGGTTTCATGTTTTGAAGAAATATTAAAATTTCATGTAAATATTAATATTGTTTTGAGTGATTCATTAATTATTTGTGAGAAATTGTAAATGTGAGAGAAATTAGTTTCTAGATTATTTAGAATTAATGAGGGAGCCTAAGTTGGAATTAGTTTCTAAGCTTTAGGGATGAGAATCTATCTTTTAGGGATGTTGAGAGATTTAGGGGTTTGTTGAGGAATTGAAGGGATAAAGCATTAAATTAGATTATTTTTAAAATTGTATAAATAGGATTGAGAATAGTGAGAGGGGTAGAGATCTGGTTTGGAACAAACAAGGCTGTAAGCCTTCAGAAATTGTAAGGGTCATCAATTTGGAATATCAAGCCAAACAAAGTTTGTAAGTAATCTTGTTTTGGTTTCAGATTATATATATACATTTGGTGATTAGTTGTGAAAGTTATAGTTATTTCTGGTTAACTGTATATATGTGATTGAGGTATCGATTGTTGGGAAGGTTGACCAAAGGAAACCTGTAGTAAAAGCAAGATCGATTTATGTGTCCAAGCTAAAAGGATTGTTATTAATATAACAATTATGTTGAAAATAATACTGAGAGGGGGGGTGAATCAGTATTATCTAGTCCTTTTAACAATTCTTCCTTATTTATACTTTGAATTATTTTTGCATATCAGTACCATAAAACAATGAGCATGAACAAGAAAAACAGACAGTCACATCAAAGAACACCAGATATAAGGTGGAAACCCAATGTGGGTGAAAACCACCTGCTGCAATATGTCTCTATCTTCTTTCAAATTAGAAACTCCTTTTACAATGGTCTTGTACTGGTGCAGTCCTTTACCAGTACGCAGGCTGCAACCTGCAGAGAGCTACAACTCTCTCTCGTTTTCCAGTCTCTCCTGGAAGGGAGCTACAACCCCCTACTTCTTTTCTTTCAAGGACCACTTTTCATAAATTTTCAAACTGGATCCATAAATATCAAATGATCATCAAGTACCAGTAAGTCACCCAGATAACCAGATCCACAATAACAGAAAACTAAACCTAGAACACCTTCTGTGGCGTCTCCTGTGGTGCCTCTTGCGGCGTCTCCTGCGGCGCCTCCTGCAACGTCTCCTGCGGTGCCTCCTGCGGTGCCTCCTGTGGCGTCACCTGCGGCGCCTCTTGTGGCGTCTCCTGCAGTGTCTCCTGCGGCGCCTTCTGTGGCGTCTTCTGTGGCGCCTTCTGCGACGTCTCCTGTGGCGCCTTCTGTGGCGTCTCCTGCGGCGCCTTCTGTGGTGTCTCCTGTGGCGCCTTCTGCGGTGTCTCCTGTCGCGCCTTCTGTGGCGTCTCCTGTGGCGCCTTCTGTGGCGTCTCCTATGGCACCTCCTGTGGCGTCTCCTGCGGTGCCTCCTGTGGCGTCTCCTGCGGCATCTCCTGAGGCACCTTCTGTGGCGTCTCCTGTGGCGCCTTCTGCGGTGTCTCCTGCGGCGCCTCCTGTGGCGTCTCCTGCGGCGCCTCCTGTGGCATCTCCTGTGGCACCTCCTGTGGCATCTCCTGCGGCGCCTTCTGTGACGTCTCCTGCGTCGCCTTCTGTGGCGTCTCCTGCGGCACCTCCGCACTTCCACAGCTGCAGTGCTCGAGAGATCACCCTTCACAGATTCTCTTTCCACTTCACTTTCATATAGATCGAGCTTTTGAAACAATAACCCAATATTTCAGCTCTTAAGATATTCAACCCAAAAGCATACACAAGCCAAATGATCTCCTTTGCTTTATATAGGCAAGCTCTTCCTCAAATCATGGACCAATACCACGGGCCAAAACCATAACAAACCAATACCATCAACTCAATACTAGGGATCAACACGTCTGTCGAGATGCCATGGTCCAAAAACCATAGGTTCAAATTCCAAGGACTAACTACCATGGACCAAAGGTAAGTTTTCCCACATGAAATTAACTTTTCTCTGCATAAAATTCCGTGAACTTTTCTCTGCATGAAATAAAATTTTATAAACGTTTCTCTACATAAAATTCCGTGAACTTTTCTCCTGTTCTTAATTTTCATCATATTGAGAGCCTTGCCATGGGTGTTGCCATCAAGTACAACATCTGTAACATAAAACCATACCAGAAACATAATGCCAACAATCTCCCCCTTTGGACTTGATGGCAACCTCAAAAACTTCAGCGACATTCTCCCCCTTTGACATCAAGGGCAAAGGGTTATGCTCCCCCTAAGAACATGCTCCCCATGAATATGAACCAGATCTACAAAGAAGAACCATAATCCATTAGACACCATTAATGACCAAGAAAGAGATAGAGACATAGTGCAGCTATAGTCAGACCAGCTCCCATGATCTCCTTTTGTACATCCTCCATAATGCCAACAATGTATTATATGCTCCCCTTGAACCTGTGCCGCAACCCAGCACATGTACGCATATACCCCAGATGAATCATGTGTACAACCAACAATCAAAAGAGTCTCAACAATAAGATGATGCATCAACAACCCCCAGCTTTTTCCTGAGGTATTCAAAAGTCTCCCTGGGCAATGGTTTGGTGAGAATATCAGCAACTTGTTCCTTAGAAGGAACATACTCGAACTTGACCTTTTGTTCAAGCACTTGTTCCCGGAGAAAATGATACTTGATTGGTATGTGCTTGGTTTTTGAATGCATGACAGGATTCTTTGAGATGCTGATTGCACTTGTGTTATCGCATAAGATGGAGATAGGTGGTTTACAAGTGATTTGAAAGTCCTGCAAGGTATGCATCATCCAAAGGAGTTGAGTGCAGCAAGATGCAGCAACAACATATTCCGCTTCCGCTGTAGACAAGGCAATTGAACTCTGTTTTTTGCTGAACCAAGATACTAATCTGGAACCCATAAAGAACACACCACCACTTGTGCTCTTCCTGTCATCCATGCTTCCGGCCCAATCTGCATCTGTATAAGCATGAAGTGTGAGATCTGTATCTCTAGGATACCATAAGCCATAATTTTTTGTCCCTTGAAGATATTTGAAAATTCTCTTTACTGCCTGAAGATGAGTCTCCTTTGGATTTGCCTGAAATCTACCAACTATTCCTACTGCATGCATGATGTCCGGTCGGGTACCTATCAAATAAAGTAGACTTCCGATCATAGATTTGTAGGTTGGTTGATGTACTGCTGCAGATTTATCATTTGCACTGAGGCTACATCCTGTGACCATGGGTGTACATACTGGTTTTGCATCTTCCATGCCATATTTCTTCAAGATCTGTTTAAGACACTTGGTTTGAGATAAAAAGATCCTTCCTTCCTTTTGTTGGATTTGCAAACCAAGGAAATATGTCAGTTCTCCCAGCAAGGACATTTCAAATTCTTTCTACATGACCAAGGCAAAGCTTTGACTCATCTCTTCTTCATTGCTGCCAAAAATAATGTCTTTTTTTTTTACGTTAAGACTAACCTAAGTACCCACGAGGGATTTGAACCGGTGACCTATCTCAAGGAGTGCCTTAACAAGGCACCCATTCACTATCAATCCAAAGCCTCGTGGGCGCTACCAAAAATAATGTCATCCACATACACAACAAGTATTAGAAATTTGTCATTTTCAACTTTTATATAAAGATTGCTATCTGCTGATCCTTTTGAAAAACCTTGTTGATGAAGATATTTATCCAAACGATAGTACCAAGCCCTTGGAGCTTGTTTGAGCCCAGAGAGAGCCTTTTTTCAATCTGCATACAAGATTTGGATCATTTCCAAGAATGAACCCATCTGGCTGTTCAATGTATACTTCTTCTTCCAAGTCTCCATTCAGAAAGGCTGATTTCACATCCATTTGAAATACTTTGAAGTTTTGAAAAATTGAGAGAGCAAGGAACATTCGGATGGCCTCAAGTCTTGCAACAGGAGCAAAGGTTTCTTCAAAGTCTATTCCTTCTTGCTGCGCATACCCTTTACAAACAAGTCTGGCCTTGTTTCTAATTACTTCTCCATTTTCATTCAATTTATTTTGGAAGACCCATTTTGTTCCGATAACATTCTTATCCTTTGGTCTAGGAACCAGTTCCCAAGTGTTGTTCCTTTCGATTTGCTCAAGTTCTTCATCCATTGCTTTTATCCAACATTCATCTTTGCATGCCTATTTCAAATTTTGTGGTTCAGTAAAGGAGAGTAATGCCAAATAGCTTGAGGCTTCTGCAACTGTTCTTCTTGTTTGTACACCTG
>APFE030298722.1:0-15577 GCA_000404065.3 Pinus taeda
TAGATGTGAGTCACTTTCGTGTTTTTGGAAGTGAAGCATGGGCCCATATTCCAGATGAGAAACATAAAGCTTTAGAACTTAAGAGTGAAAAATGTATTGGATATTCTGAAGATGTCAAAGGATACAGACTTATTCCATTTAAGTCCAAAAATCTTATCATTAGAAGAGATGTAAAGTTTGATGAAAATATATCAGCCTACGAGCCTAGTTCAGCACATGTACCACCTCTCTCTATCTCTTCTACTTTTGAACATATTTCTTCTTTAGATGACGAAAGCGAGGATGACAATCCTCCCCCACCTTATCAGGATCCTCCTTCAGCTCCTTCACTTCCAAAATGGGTTCATGCTACTTGGGATGCAACAGGTGATCTTGTCGGTGATCCTACAGATCAACGCCATACATGTTCTCAATTCGAAAGAGCCTGTTCTTTACTGGCTCAAGTCTCTGTGAATTATGATCCTGACACCTTTTCAGAAGCTTCAGTCCATCCAGATTGGGACGCAACTATGAATGAAGAGTATCATTCATTATTGGCAAACGATACATGGGATCTTGTTCCTCTACCAAAGGGACGAAAACTTGTTAGATGCAAATGGGTTTACAGAACCAAGTATGGACAAGATGGGAAAGTTGATAAACATAAAGCTCGTCTTGTTTCTAAGGGATTTTCACAAGTTGAAGGAATTGACTATACTGAAACCTTCTCCCCTATTACCAAAATGAACTTTGTCCACCTTGTTCTTTCCCTTGTTGCCTCTTTCAAATGGGAAGTCCATTAGATGGATGTTAAATCCGCCTTCTTTCATGGGGACTTGAATGAAGAAATCTATATGGAACAACCTATTGGGTTTATACAAACAGAATCCAGTCTTGTATGTCGGCTTAAGAAATCCCTTTATGGTCTCAAGCAAGCTCCTCGGGCTTGGTATGCCAAAATGGATAGCTTTCTTTTAGAATCTGGCTTCTCTAGGTGTCATTCTGACAATACTGTCTACACCAAGAAAGTGGGCAAGTCTCTTATCATTCTTGTTCTTTATGTTGATGATCTTATCCTCACTAGTAGTGATCCCAACCTTATCAACAATGTAAAGTCCAGCCTTAAAAAGAAGTTTGCAATGACAAACTTAGGACACTTACATTATTTTCTCGGTCTTCAAGTCTTGCAATCCAAGGAAGGTATTTCCCTCTCCCAATCCAAGTATGCCTATGATCTTCTATGCCATTTTCGCATGGAAGATTGTAAGCCAGATCCTTCTCCCTTTCATTCTGGAGTCAAACTCTCAGTCACTTGTACTTCCCCTGAAGTTGATGCTACCTTATACCGTCAACTTGTAGGAAAACTTTTGTATCTAACCCATACTCGTCCTGACCTTTCCTTCGTTGTTGGCCTTGTTGCTCGGTTTATGAAAAAGCCACATGGAAGTCATTGGAAAGCAGCTAAAAGAATACTTTGTTATGTTTGAGGTATAGTTCAGTTTGGAATTCATTACAGTGCCGAAGCATATCCTCTATTGGTTGGTTTCACTAATTCCGATTGGGTTGGTGACCTTGATGATCGGAAGTCTACTATCGGTTATGTGTTCACTCTTGGTTCAGGACCTATTACATGGGCTTGCAAGAAACAAGGTGCCATTTCTCTTTCTTCAGCAGAAGCAGAGTATTGTGGTGCCATAGAAGCTAGTAAGGAAGCCTTGTGGCTTCGTCAGATCCTTCAGAGTTTGGCTTTCAACAACAGTATCCGACTACACTTTGGTGTGATAATTAAAGTGCCATTCAACTATGCAAAGATCCAGTCCAACATCAGCGTAGCAAACACATTGAACTACACATGCACTTCATCAAAAATATCATTCATGACCATGTTCTTGAAGTGCAATATTGTTCAACAGATGATCAAGTTGCAGACATCTTTACAAAGGCTCTCACAGAGGCGAAGTTTACTAAACTTCGATTTATGGTTGGAGTTTAGGAAGTTGTCACTAAGGGGGGATAGGCTCTAGTGCTCCCTTCCTTCTCCTATTGTGTCATATTTGTAAATCCTTCAATCCTATCCCAAGTTGTTCTTAAGGGGGGATGTTAGGATATTCCGACACATAGGAATAGTTAAGTATAACTTGGTCTAGTATAGAGTTAGGTAAAGTGTGTTTCTTTACTATGTACATTTGTAACTTACAATCCGATGGTCATGATATGTAGTGATCCGATGGTTCATTCTCTCCTCGTTATTACCGACACTTGATCCATGGCTTGACACCCGATTGGTCCATGATTTCTATTTAAAGTGCATGGAGGGTCATTTGTAGGTTAATTGTTCACGAGAGAAGCTTATGTAAATTTTCATTCTTTTATTAATAAATTGCCTGAAGTGGTTGTGTTGGCTAAGGCCGTGGACTATTTCCCTCTTTGAGGGTTTTAACCACATCAAAAATACTGGTGTATTGATCTGTGGTCTATTTGTGAGCGGTGTCCTTTGGTGTTCTGTCTGAGGAACTTACCTTGTAAATTCCTACAGGACTCACCAGATTGTAGTCCATCATTTGAAAACACAGAGGATAAGTTATTCATTGAAGATCCACTTGATCCTTCATCCATCTTTTCTAGAAATACAGAGGATTAGTTCATTTGCTTTTCATCTACCCCTCTGTTTGATTCATCTAATCATGAGGATGCCAAATAATTCATTGATTTTTCTGATCATGGTGGTTGTGATCCATTTTCTTTCATTTTTTATCATGATCATGAATCTATCACAGTTGATCTTCCGAAGCCACCGGTTTATGACGATCTACCTGATGATGAAGTTGAGACACCCAAGACTGTCGAGGCACTTCAGCCCGAGCTGATGGTTATGTGCGGACCTCACTCTCTTAGGGTTAGTCTCACTTCCAATCATGAAACTGTTCAATCACCCAAGGTTCTTCATCACTCATCTGTATGCATTGAAGATCCATCTGACACACAAATCACACTTCCTCCACTTGAACTGCATGATCCCATTTCTTATGCATTAGTGGAGTCTTACATTGAAAGCGCTCGTTCTCAATGCAAGTTATCTTTGCTTCTTTCATTTGCTTTCATGTCTCATTCAAGGGTGTGCTTTTGCTTCAAAGTTACATGTAGTGTCACACAACACCATGATAAGTCCATGGACTGTCCGTCATACACATGCACTCACTAATGTCTCATGGGAACTTTGAAACACGAAGTGTGGATGTCTTCATTTTTATATCTTTCTTCTATGCTGGTTTGCACAACTGGATTACTCGTGGACCAAGCCTTCGTCCACATGTGTCTACCAATGCATTGGTGGTTGCATTGGAAGTATCAATTCATGTGATTAGGCCCATCCATCGTTAGTGTAGGAGTAGGAGTTGTGTTTTATTTCATTTGTTTTCTTGCATGCTTGCTTGCTTTCATGCTTTGTTTGCTTGCTTGTCTATTTTCTTGCTTTTCTCTCATTTTTTCTTCTTCTTTTGCTTGGATTTGTTTTTATTTCATTCATTTGTTTCATTCATAGGTATGTTTAGACGAAACCATGTGTGACTCATGAAATGAGTTGGGTAAAGTACAAGAGGGTTTGTACAACTATCGCTACTTGGTTATTTGTCATCTTGCCTCTGTAGGATGAACCAGTTACTCTTAGTCGATGAAATTCCAAAGGAAAATACGTACTCTTCGAAGTGAACCTTGGTGTAAACACAAGGCTTACGCACTAACCAATGTCACCTTCTCTAGTCAATTGTTTTTGGGTTAACCCTTGTTAGATCAATAAAGTAGAGTAAGGTGAGGGGGAAAACCTTAACAGGCATGTCAGAGATATAATAAACTACTTATTTGCAGGAACAACATCCTCTTCTCTCAATAAGTCAGGATCCCTCTTTCGCATCTGAAATGAATAAGTGGTATGCATAGTGAAAAAAAAAATGAAAAAAAAAATGAAAAGTCAAAAAATTCAAAATTCAAAATGAATAAGGTGGAAAAAGAGAAAGGATTCTTATGTAGGGAGGTGATGGAAGTAACTCCACTAGGGTACTAACTAGGCCCGTTCGCAGCGGAGCCATGCTTGTGTTCCTATGTGACTCCATCAGGGTACTATCCAGGCCTACTGTTATTGGAGCAACAATAGAGATGAAACTAAGACTCTTACGACTATACTACTTGTGCACCTATATACCCCTCAACCCCAATCGAAATAACTCTATTGGATTGGCTTGGAATGTGTGTCAATTGACCAAGATTCTGGTAGATGATACATCTTACTTCAAGCTAGTATGAAGCCAATATGAGCTAAGAATTGGGCAATAATTCTAGAGGTGTTAGACTCGTTTTCACAAACAAGGTCCATTCATAGAGATGGAGTTCTACCAGTGTGTTGCTAAGTGTTGTAACGGCTACAAAGATCCTCCAAAATTTTTCTATAGCCTATTTTTGAGCCTCGCCTACCAACCTTACACCACTTTTTTTTGCTTCATCAAGTACTCAAGATTTAGTGTTTTCCTCATACAAGGGCAGCTTATCGATCACAGTCGATCTATTCTATTATAGACATATTTGGGCACATCAACTCCAAAATTATATGTCAATAAACTAGGGATCATCAACCCCTAAAAGAGTTGTTTCATACCCTAAAAGAGCATGGTCATTTGATGACATCATTCCCCAAACATTCCACCTGAGAAACCATCCAGAAATGGCCTAACCTAAACCATACTGACTGCTACAGTGGCTAGGTGTGATGCATACTGAGTGGTACACTACTCATGTGCGATGCATACTAATTAGGCATTCTATAGGGTGCAATGGGTGACGATGGACAAATGTCCGAGACAGATTGCTAGGTGGTTGTTCATGGAATCTTCTAGAAACTTCTCCTATGACACTTGCTTCTCTGAATTCACCCAGGGATGAGTAAGAGATCCAAGAAATCTCCAAGTGGAACCAATTGTAACAAATGGAATGACACTAATAAAAACCCCAAAGATGACTCACACCCTTGCACACATCTATAAATGGATCCCTCATCTAAGATATCTAGAGGCTGGGAGTATTGTGAATTGCAAGGAAGTGTTGATAGTTTATATTTGAGGAAAGAGCATTGTATTATTGGTGTGATCTTGCTATTTCATGAGGTGAAGAGGGATTGATACTAGGAGGATGATGCTAGATCAGACAATTGGGTTGGAATTCTCCCTTATATTTAATAAAGTTCTTCAAGTTTTCTTCCATATGATTGTGCAATTGTGAATGTTATCATTTGTGAATGCTATTATATGTTCATTATATATGTGATTCTGTAATGTTTATGTTATAGTAGATCAAGATGCTTTGATATTTCTTTATTACTGTGTTTCTACAGGTACTCTCCAAGCGGGTTAAGGAGGGGGAGGAGTTACAAGCTCTTTCAAGGGGGAGAGAGATCAAGCAAGGGATTAAGTGGAAGTTCCAGGTTGGTTCCATTATCTTTCTCTTATCTGATATACATAGAAGAAATCATTGAATTACTTTAAACTATTTTTTCTAGGGTAGCTGCTAAACCTAGAGGGTTAGTCGTTCGACAAGACATTAGTTTTCCTGGAAAAAAATTGGTTACTCTGTTGGGGATCGAATAGATGGTTGTTTGTTGTTATTGTTTTTTTATAAACTATAGACAAAGCTTGAAGCCAGCCAGGTATCCTTTGAACTACTCTTGCTCTGCAATTGCAGAGTAGATGAATGCTACTTCAGTCAATCTCTAGTTTAGTTGTTGAATTAAACATTTGACTTACAAGCATTTTAGATGCCCTTTTCATAGCTCAGTAAGCTCTCAAGAAATTCCTCTATACTTTGCTATTTACTGTCCATCAAAGCTCAGCCTAGCTCATTGAAAACATCTACAAATCTAAACCAAAACCCACTTTAGTTGCGCTCCTTGGCCCATTGCACTATCTGTCGCTGTAACACAGTATGCATCACACCTCCTGAGCGTGTAAAGTGTGATGCATCGCTAGTTATATGAAGCCCAGGTGCGATGATTGATTGAACCTATTTCCATTCTAGAAATTGGGGGGTTTTGTCCTTGTTTTCAGTTTTGTTTAGTTGTTTTTACTGCTTATGAATAGTGCCTCCTTACTGAAGCCTACTTGCATCACATAGATCAGCCTCCATAGGTTAGGATTAGTAAATGTTCTTATATATTTTTTCACCATTTACAGTCATTTGTCAGAAAGTTGCTTAGATCAATCTGTCGCTTTGGTACAAGAAGTGTTGTAACTGTCGTTTTGTATCAAAAAGAGAAGTGTCATGGATTCTTCCTTCCCTGGATAGTCGATTGAACTTTTCATCATGTATTTGGTTTGATTTTCTGGTATTCGAAGTGTCAAAAGCATTTTTTATTCAAATTTGAAAAGTTTCGTTTAGTCTTCCTTTCTCTTTTGAAGAAGAAATGGTCAAAAATGTCATTTTGAAAGAAATATTTCAAATTTTTGCTACTTTTAGTTTTCCTTTTTGTCATTTTTTACATTAAGGAGAATGAAAAACAAATACATGCATTTGAATTTGCATTTATTCTGTGTGTGAAAAATGATTTAGGAAAATGCACTAGTGTGTTCTCTTTGCTCTTTGTTTGAAAGAATTGTAATCTTCTTTCCCTAGTAGCAATGATTTTCATTGCTCAAAATAAACAAAGATTGTTTATCATTGTAGATTACATTTTAGGAATTTCAAATCAACGACACGTGGTGAACCATTGAAAGACAAACTTTAAACAATATCAATTCTAAAATAAATTTCAATGAACCTAACAACACTTTGGAACTTCACGCAACACATCTAGAGGTCTAGGCTAGAGATGTGTTCCGACGTCGTAAAAACTAGTAACTATCATTTTCATTGAATGTTAGGTGATTCCTCCTCCTTGATACAACAAGTGCTAGCATGGACTTATGCTCCCCGTACCATCGAATATATATTGGGAGACCAAAATAGGCTTATATCCTTTATCCACAGGAAGTTGATTCTGCCGCCTTATTGATCGCAATGCATTGAACACAACATTCAGGAAGATTGGCTGATGTACATAAGTCCTTGGTGATTTCTCTTTAATTTATCACCAAGGTGTATATTGCTTTTTTGTTATTGGTTTGGTAATCCCTCTATCTAGATTTTCCAGAGTAGTCACTTTCGTTCCTTTTTGACTCTTTAAAAGAAAAGGTCCATTTGAGCACTTCTCACTTCAAGCTCATTAAAAATCGAAGGGGGCTAGAGTCATCTTTAGATTTTTCTCGACTCTTAAAAACTAAAAAAGCAAATTTGTGTTAAAGTGTCATTAAAATTAATTGGATTCAGAATAACATCCTTTTTCCTTAGTTGATCTTAGGTTGAGATATGTGGAGACAAATCCGAGATCCACCAATCAAGGAATCCCTTTTGAGGGGAATCCTAGTCCTTTTTCTTCTTCAGGAAATATTGGTGCTCCGTATATGGCTACATTGTCCCTTCTGGGAATTACCATTGACCTGCCTATATGGCTGTTTTCAACCTCTGTGGTTCAAAATGTTGTGATTCCTCCACAATCGAATCAACCTCCAATTGATACTCAAGTTTACCCTTCGCCTTCTTCTTTGTTTGTTTCTCCCTCCCCTTCTTCCTCTTCACTTGGTGAAAGTAGTGATGCTAGTAACCAGGTAGTTGAGAAGAAGAAGAAAGGGAAGGAGAAGAAGAAGAAGCCAATTCAGTAAGGGGGCAACCAAGCAACCATTGCTTTGAATGCATCATCTGGGGGAAATCCGCACATTAGACTTTCCAAAGCCAAATTTCCATGTGTATATTGTGTGGGTGACCATTTTTCTCGAGACTGTCCTTGCTTTCCTCAGATCTTGAAAGAATGGTCTCCCCATTCACGACATCCTGTGTTATCAACTTCTGGAGAACATGTTGGTAACACACCTTCAACTATTGATAATAAAGTCCATGGATGAATGAGAAAGGTTAGATTTCCATGTAGGTTATGTGAAGGGAACCATGCCCTTCACCTTTGTCCCTTTTTCGATGAAGCTAAAAGAGTATTGGATAACTGTCCTGCTTCACCGCATCGATCTCCATCTAGCTACAGGAAACTCTCCCCACGTTCTTTACTAGTTGAAAAACTGACTGACTTAAATCAACCATCAGTCGAAACCACTCTCTCTGAAAAGGAATATTATGAGTCCATACCTAACCAAAGTCAATAGGTCGAGGTGATAGTTGACCCAGTTTTAGCTTCAGAAAATCGTAGCTTTCCTATGGAGAGTGGAGATGATACCATTCAAGTTCTTTATGTTACTTCAGATTCTGATGACCTTGGGGGCAATTTACCTGTTCCATCTAGACAAGAGGAAATCTCTCCAGCTCTCATAAATCAAGGGGTTAATTCACCCATTTATTCACTACCCCCTCCAAGTAGTCTAATCACCTCCTTTGATTCGAATCGACTAGCAAGATCCCGCCTTCCTTCTTATGTACCTTTCTGAATCATAGTACAAGTTCATAAAATGGTCGTGTCTAGCACTATCATAGATGAAGGTGAAGCGGTGAGTATTCTTTCCTCAAGTGCTTGGAAAGCACTTGGTTCTCCATCACTTATGCTTGTTACACAGAATCTATTGGGCTTTAACAAAGGAACTATTCAACCGTTAGGGATCCTTCCTAAGTTACCAATCACTTTGAGAAGGAAAACCATTCATATGAACGTGATGATAGTCCTAGGACTATTAGATTACAATTTACTCGGATGTGACTATGTTTATAACATGGAAGCTATTGCTTCAACACTCTTCCAAGTGATGTGTTTCCCACATGAAGGAAAAATTGTCACTGTTGACCAGCTTTCATTTCTCGGTCCAAGCATAGCTCCAAGTCAATCATCATCCCTAAATGGTCCTTTTATGTCAGCGATATCTCTTGAAACTTCATTCCATCCACCTAATTGCCATGAGTAGTCTAGTGAATGTAACGAAGCTTAGGGGGCATGCACCCTCATCTACTCTAGATGAACCTAGTTGAAAAGATAAGTTTCCCTATAGGTTATGTGATTGGTTTGACACACCATTCACCTTTTTCTATCCTGGACGAAGCCAAGGAAGTATTTTGTCTTCTGGACGAAACCATCCTACCTAACCATAGTGATTTCCATATGGTTACAGGCGACTCTTCTTTTCATCGTGATGGGGGCATGAACACCTTCTTTCCCATTTTCAATTTTCATTTTTTAATTTGTAGTTTTGCCATTTTTTCAATTTTTAGTTTTGTCATTTTGAAGATTATATAAAAAATAAAAACTACAACCAAGCATAGTTTCTTCATTTCAAGCTTGTGTAAAAATGAAACTGAATCCAAGCATAGTTCCCCCATGGTTCAAGCTTGTCAAAAAACGAACCCACCTTCAGTAATTAACCTTTGTGATTGCCATTATATCAGCCTTTTGAGCCTTGGTTGTGTACCTCTCATCACCTCCATCCCTTTGGCTGATCATACGCTCTCACTTGGTTTTTTTACCCTTTTTGAGGAAAGTTGCGATGAGTGGTCTTGTTAGCCAGCCTCTTCACAGAACTCACCATGTTTTGAGAAGTTCCAAGATTACCCAGAACTAGTTTCTACCCTAGACACCATTCATTCCTCAAAATTGAGTCTCCTTTAAACTCTTTTTAGACTCATTAAATATGAAAATATTGTCGAACAATTGGTCTTTTCAGCTCATTAAAGTGCTTGGAAATGTCATCCCTCTTATATATTTTAATCTTTTTCGGACATGATGGATTATCTTACGAAAAAGTTCGAGCAATTGGCCTTTCCAGCACGTTAAAGTGCTTGGAAATGTCATCCATCCTGTATATTTTAATCTTTTTCAGACCTGAGGGATTATGTCACGAAAAAGTTCGAGCACTTGTCTTTTTCAGCTTGTTAAAGTGATCGGAAAAGTCATCCCTTTTGTATTATTTATCCTTTTTTGGACTTAAGGGATTATTTTATGAAAAATAACTTCTGGAGTTTTCTTTTCTTCCCTTTTCAAACTCTCTAAACATGAAAAGGAACAAGTTATCCTTGTTGTTAAACTCGTTAAAACAATAGCAACAAACTTGTCCATTCTAGATAAGACCGAGTTTCACTGTCGCTAGACTCGTTAAAACATAGCTACAGGTTTGCCCGAAGGGAAAATTATAAGACAAGCATATGTTATCCTCCTCAAGCTTGAAAAAAATAAAGAGGTATTGGTCAGCAATGACTGGGGAAAAAGGAAAAAAACTTGAAGAACTTATGGTAGCAGGTCGCTCTTGAACACGTCACTTTCACTCCATCACTATTATTGAGTCGGGTTGGGTTATTCCGTTCACCGGTCATCTCACCATTGGTCTTCCACACCATCCATATTTTGGGGTTAACGGTACCAATCCATCTCAGTGTCGCTGACATGTTCAAGAGAAGTCATTTAGTTGAGAAACCAATCTAGTTAATGCCTCATCCACTGCAATACCTCCGACCTTCATTTTTTCGTGACCGCCATTCTTGAACCTTGTTTCGTCAGATCGTTTTCACCTCTAGAAATCATTTACTTCGTTTCATGTCATAGATGTGGGATACATCAAGGTCCTCCTATGATGAGTCACTTCTTGTCGACATCAGCTCATTATCCAAGAAGTTGGCTTAGAAACTCTCATTTTAGTGCTTTGAAGCTTGCATGCCTCAATGGCAAGTTTCTCACTTCTGGCGACAGGTTGACATTAATGGCCTTCGACTGAAAGATTTTGCATGGTGTTTGACATCAAATCATATATTCATGTCACACAGAATGAGTCGAGGTTGTGGACAAGATCGACCTTCCTAGTATCTAAAGATATCTAGTGACAAGCAAGCCAATAAAAAACTATCTTTCTCTAAATATGCAATTAAAAACAGAGGCAAACAAGTGTTTTAGGCCTACCTTGGGTCCAATGCAAGTTTGTGGAAGCCTCGCTCCGTCGCTCCAAATGAGCTTCCTTGAAGTGTAATTCTGCAAACACAAACAAGCAAACAAATTAAATAGCACCTGGAAAGCCAATATCATAAAGCATATTCATCATAATGATCAAGGAGATTATGAAACAAACCACATAAGACAATTTGTTGAGAAAAATGAATCTGATTGTATTAATTCAAATAAAGAAGAAATTTACAACCTGTGCCTTGATGCTGTACAAGCTCCTCCCAGGGTCCGACAAGAAGTCTCCTCTACTTTGACAAGTTCACTCACTTCCCAATGAAACCAAAAGGTATGTGATCTCTCCTCTCAAGTTTAACTAGGAAGTCCCAATTCCATCAGCATTTACCCTAAAAAAATTTCAGCTTCTAACCTCTCCTACAACTGACCCAATGCCTTAATTTATAGTGCAATGGAGGGAAGTTACTAGGTCCTCCTTCAAAGGGATAAAGTCCTCGTTCAAAGGGATAGCTCCTCCTACCAAGGGATTAGCTCCTTCTCTTTTGGGATGCATGAACCACCTTGGAGCGAACAATCCATGTCAAAAATCCTTCTAGAAACATCTAGAATTAACCCAAAAGTGAGTTTTTTAGGATAAACTTGTGCCTTTTGACTTTTACAGGGCGACGCACCCACCCCTGTTACAGATAGAGCGTCAGAGTATGAGTAATATGAAAACAAGGGTGTGGGCCCGCAAGGCAAAAGTGAGAGAAAGTGCGGAACCAGATTTAATATTGATTTTCAATGTCTTTCTCTCATTTGCAAAGCTTGACATGAAGAGCTAAGGTCTGAGACTTGCTTAGGAGGCCAGTATAAGTGATGATAGACCCATACTGACTGCAAATTGTCATGGTGACGATATTTTTGTGTAACAGATTACCTCCTAAAGTGCGAAGTCTGTAGTAGATGAGGATTTCATTTATCATTTAGGAAGAGTGAAGTACTTTATCATTTCGAGGATAATCTTGCGGAGAGCCCGGTTGGAACCTGTAAAAACATTCAAATGAAAAATATATATATGTGAGATCATATCATCGCTGAGGTAGGCATTCCCAGACTCAGATCAAAACTAACTAGAAAACTGACTACTGCTCTGATATAGGAACAATCTTGTAATACATCTCAAGTATAGACACAGTATGGACACAGCCATCTGTTTATGAATAGTCTACAACATAATGAATACAAAATTCCTCGCAACCTGGATGGTGGAAACTAGATCCAGGGTCTTCATTTCTACTTCTCGAAATAGTACGATTCTATCCATGCGAATGAATGTGTCGAAGTCTAACATTGTTAGAAGCCACTTGATACAAGTCGATAATGTAACTATAACAAGTGTGAGAGAAACCATCAATAATGACAATGGCTCTCAAAGTACTCAGTACAATCCATGAGATGTGATTAGATGTGTCGATGTTGAACATGTCACGGAATCCTTCGATCGAAGGTCAATGGTGCAACCTATCATCGAAGGTGAGAAACCTACCATTGAGGCATGTAGATCCCAAGGTACTGGCAATTTCTAGATCATCTTTCTAGATAAAGAGTTGAAGTCGATAGAAAGCGATCCGTCATAGGCAAGCCCACAACACGAAATCATAGATCAAGTTTGAAGAAATTTAGTTGCAAGGACTGACTCAGGGATGGTCAAGATGGATGACAGATATTTTTGTAGATGAATGGCTTATTCGCACTAACCTCTTGAACACATAATGACACAGGATATGGTTTGGTGACAATTGACCCAAAGTTAATACCCAGAAACTGGCTGAAGACTTTCAATGTGGTTTGGTCAACTATTAGGCAAAATATTTCTCCAACCCAGGTGAATGAAAGTGTCATGTTCAAGAGTGGTTACAAAGTATGACAAACAGGCTCATTTTCCTCTATTTTCCCCCACCATTTATGGCAAGTACCTCTTTATTTTTTACAAGCTTGAGGAGGATAACATATGCTTGATTATAAGCTCATCCTTCGGATGAGTCCAACTTAGTTTAAATTCGAACCCTAAAGAAGAGTGGTCTTCTATTTGTTATTAACAGTCCTTACGCGAAATTTAACGAGTCCAGTATAGGACGAAACTCGATGCTTTTCATTTTAGAGAGTCTGGTGAAGGAAAACTTAAGAAGGGACTCCTAGGGTTGACCTTTTGTTCATAAATTTGTGTCTCCCAAGCCCAAAAAAGTATAAAATAATACTTGAGAGAACCGCTTGATCTTTTACAACCAAGGAGTACTTTTCATAATTAGTGCCTCTGATCTGAAAAAGTAAAAAAGCGATCAATGACACGTCGTTTTATGACCAATATCGAATTCGAAACAACAAAAACCCAGCAATCTTTTCATGTTTTTATGGTTAGAAAAGGGCTATAAGAGGACTGCCTTTTTAGTTCCGTTTTAACGAGCTTAAAAAGAAAATCTCGGCAACCTTTTCATGTTTTAGGAGTCAGAAAAGAGCTTAAAGGTGACTCTAATGGTTTTTCGTTGAAAATGACCGATTTCACCTGAAAAATCCGTTATCCTGAACAAAAACTCAAACATTATTCGTACCTGTTTAAAAATGGGTAAAAATGTCTCAAAAAACACCTCTTTAAAGCGAAACATAAACAAATTTAGAATTTATTTACTCAAAAACTTATAAAAAGGACTTTTTACCATCGATTTTTACCGTTTGAGATTTGGGTGAGAATTAAGGGCTTTTGACCAGAAACTTCCTGTGAAGATTGCGGAAAATATGTTTGTTGGAATCGAACGCCATCTCTTCTAGGTAATCCACATCATCCTACTCTTCATTTCTTTCCATTTGAAATTGTTTTTTAGGGGTTGATTTTTATTTTTAGGAGGTTTTTAGGTTTCAAAACCTGGGCGCGGGGGTCCGTGGGTTTACCATAGGGGACCCGTGTACCCCGACTTTTTTGCAATGGGCAAAAATGGGGGTACGCACCTGCCGTGAAGTCAAGGTGCGGACCTCACGCACTGTCCCTAACAAGGGGGTGCGTACCCCGCGCAAAGGTTTGTAAAAACCTAACTAACTCAAAAATTACCCAAAGAAATCAATTTTATGCATTCTAATTCGCCTTTTTACTTAAATGTAGGATAAACATCATTCTTGATTGGCGAGAATAGGAGCACAAGGATGTGGACCTCGCCATGATAAATCATCAACCTTCGATTGATGCATTGAAGGCATGTGGCTTATACAAATTCTGGGCCATACCTGGCATGAGGGCCCAGGTGGACTTTTTGCAGTGGCTGGTTGATAGATGGAGTATACAGGACTAGTGCTTCTTTATTGGTGGGCACCAGCTCGAAATCGAGCCAGACGATATATGCTTTTTGACTGGTTTTCCCAGGAGGGTTGAACATTTGACTCTATTCAGGGCCAGGGCAGGTGGCCAGTCTGTCAAGAGCCTCCGGCTAGAGTACTGCAATGTCCAGAACCGGGACAAAGGGATAGATATCAAAACCATATCCCGTCCTGAACTCATGGTTATTGGGTTTACAGTTACCAAACTCTGTGGTAGTGCAGCGCTACACATTGCTTTCGAGGCACCATTTTCAACTGGTGCGATGTTGTGCTAGCCAATGTAAAGGGCCAACTAACCAGGGCCAAAAACGGACAACTAAATACTTTTGGGTATGGTGCTATAGTTGTGAGTTTTGGTCTGGAGAGGGTTCCGATGTTGATGCCATAGCACCTTACTGTTGGAGCTGGGCTTCCTTGAGAGCCCAAAGTGATGCGATGGGTTGCAGTTATGGCCCGTCATCCTGATGAGGGGACCGAGGTCGTTCGTTTCAAACCTGAGTATTTCCAATGGTTGGAGAACCAGGTTTTTGCTATCTAGGACTTTCCTTATGCTGGGGTTGATTTTCGTGGGGACCCAGACATGGCTCTTCCACCAGGAGAGCAATGGGATGACTCAGGTAAATTTATTTTCAACATTTTCCTAATTTAATTTTTTGTTTGTTTTTATATCGTCCCAAACTGATAGTAAAAGTTTCAAATGCAGATGTGGGCCCACGGTGACCAGCCACTCTCCGGCCTTAGGAGAGGAAACAACCAGTTGCATCGACTCCAGCTCCACAGGATGAATCATCAGAGACTTTGGCTGAGTTAGAGAGCCATCTAGAGCACTTGATAGGGGACATTCCAAAGACCAGCATAGATGACATCCCTCGTCAACTTCAGCGCTATGTGATTGGGGTCCCATGACCTTTTAGGAGGTTCCTTTGTAAGGTGGCCTGTGCAGTGGTTTTGTATCAATATCATCACCAGTGATGGGATGATCGCCTATTGTAGTCACATATGACATTTTTGCTTTTTGTACTTATCATTTTTGCCGATCATAAGGTGTTTTTCAACCTATGATCGAGGACAATGTATATTTTGACACACTCCTATGTTATATGATATCATTATTACCAGCTTATTTTGTTAAACATGTTATGGAATGTTTTTAGATTACTTGTATGATTATTGCACATGTCTACTTAACATTTGAGAAGCAATTGCACCTGCTAATGTATTTAAAGATCTTGGAATATGCTGATATTCAATATAGTCAAATTCACATTCCAAGAGATGCACTCTCAAAAATAATCT
>APFE030298724.1:0-39483 GCA_000404065.3 Pinus taeda
CACCACCAGAATTGATCCCGCAGATCTCCCACTGAACGGGGTCTACCATAGGCCCAAGCGAAACCCTCAGCAACAAAGGCGTCCCCTTGAAGCCAAAACAGCTCTGATACCAAATGTAGGTTTTAACCCCGTACAGAAATTACCTGCATACGAATTCTAAATCACAGGAAAAATAAACATGCGAGAGCATAACACATAAAACACATACACACAGAGATTTCCCCTGGATCCCAAAACCTAGACTACCAGCTTGATTTTTCATTATGTTCCTTTCAATGTTACAATACATATTTATACATGCCAAAGCATCTAATACCATGGACCGAAAACCATCGCTTCCAAAACCATGGACCGAAAACCATCGCATCCAAAACCATAGGTAGGTCCACCCAACCTAATATAGGGTCCAAAAAAAATTTTCTTGGGCCGCTGCCGTGGACCTCGTAGAGGGGGGCTACCCACCCCCCTCAAACCCCCTGGAAAGAATATAACACAACCCAACACTACTGCGCTTGTTTAGCATAGTTGTAACCATCCTCACTAATGTAGGCTTCTTCTTTCCTTGCAAGATTCTCCTTTCTTGATCATTACCCAGGAAATAAATAGCCTTCTCATAATAATCTACCTTTGTCTTGTGAATAAACAACCAGTCTGTTGTCCTTTGAGATAACCTAAGGTCAATTGGTTATGCTAAAGCATCTATTATGTTTTGTTGTTTTAAATGATTGGATGACCAGTGAACTATTTATAAATAAGTGCTTTAAACTTAGATATATCCTTAATAAAATAAAAGCTTGTTCTTTACATGCACATGGTTATTTTGATTTTAGTGGGATGGATAAGAAGCATGTGTAGAGGTATAATTGATTTAATATTCAAACTAAGTATTTAATAATTTATAAGTGGAAATCAAGAAAGCAGTGTTTCCTTGATCAACATAATATAATTAAACTATTACATAAATCTAGTGTAATTTACGTTCAAAGAGGAATTTACAATAACAAATAGTTATGCAAATTAATCTCTTATTTAAATTACAACTCCACACAGGATTTTAAATAAAACTGATATTCAATTAAATTTTAAATCGGATGACTATATAAGAATTAATTTATATGAAGAAGACATAATGAAAAACCAAGATGAAAACAACTCACTAAGAGACAGACCATATGAGGCAAACCCAGAATTTATTATCTCAAAAATTATCCAACTTAATACAACTCTACTTGATAATTGGTTCAAGGGTTCAACCTTGAATACTTTGACAGAATGAAGTATTTAAACAAAATTACAAGAATATTACAATTAATGCCTGAGTGACACGACATTCTATTATTAACTTAGGACTAACATAAAAGAAGTAATTCGATCAAAAGGATTGAATCTGAACATCTGGCCCTGCTTTGAGTGGCTACTATTCGGGTTCTACGTTGGTGAAGCTAACCTGTCCTTTAGTCTAGAAATTCACACAACTTATCCCATCGTTCTTCATCTGGAATAGCAATCTTGGTTACCTTGCAATAGATTTCATCTACCTCAGTATACCGAGCAAAAGTGGGTTTTACTGCAAAAATATGTTTTATCTCATGTTGAATAAAACTTATGTTGCTGATAGCTTCATAAAAAACTCTCCCTGTCATAGAACCTTTGATGTTGGAAGATTTAGCTGTATCCTTGGCAATGTCCTGAAGCTTCTTCATGTAGGCTTCCCTGGTCATTAATTTGTCATTGATTACAAACACTGAAGGCAAACCTCTCTTGTTCAATGCATCTGTCCTAGTGAAAAAAATGTTAATTGCTACCTCTAGAGTGTGAAACTTCTCTCTCAGTTGTTCAACTAAATTCTTCTTTTTTAGAACTTTCTTCACCTCTAGGATGGTTTCTGTTTTGTCATCTACTCCTAGATCATCCAACTCATATCTGTTTTTGGAATTGAGGAACTTTATGATGTTGTTGGTTCTAGCAAGCATTTCTCCCAGTTGAGCATTGATAGTGGAAATGGTCTGCTTCGCTTTTTCCATGATTTCCTTCTGTTCGAATATAATTTGGATACATGGCTAGATTTCATCTATTTCTTCAATGATATTGTTCCAGATGATTTCTTTAACATGACCCAGTGTGTAGCCAATGGAAGACACAGCTGTTGACTTATTCCGTGCCTCTATCTGATTTTGAGCTCTCTATAGCTCTGCTGTATGAAAAGTTTCAGTCTTCTTTTGATGATCCTGTAGAAGTTTCACTTGATCCTGCAACTTTTTTATCTCTCCAGTCTAGAGAGACATGTTTTGTACTGCATTTTCCAACTGATTTGCAGCATCTCCTGTACTTGTCGTAGAAGATATGGTTGTAGGAATGGCTGTGATAGGAAGTGTTTCCAAAGGGGCAATAATCCTTTTAGAATCTTTCTCCTTTTCTTTAATCATTTTTTCCATCTCTGTCTCCATTTGCTTTAGTTGTGCACTCTGCTCCATGATGAGCTTCATCATATCTGCCTTTTGTGTCTTTGTTTCTTCTATATCCTTGGCCAGAGGATCTTCTGTAGCTGGTAGTTTTAACTGCTTCCTTAATGTTGCTATGTCTAAATTATTTTTCTTTATAATCTCTTCTGTAGCATTGATATTTGAAGGGTCATAACCAACTTTGATCACCACTTCCTCCAGAGTTTTAATCCTGGTGTCTTTGGTAAGTGCAGAGACCTTCTCCATCTTTAGTTGTGATTGAACATTTACTAATGTAACTTGCATGTTGATAAACTCATAGTAGTGTTGGTGACAGTGGAAGAGATCATTTTCCTAGTCTGCTTGTGCATCTCCATTTGGTCAATGGGATGTATATCCTTTACATCAAACTGAAAAGTTGTCTTCTTATAGTCTGATGTTGCTTTGGGCTAGGGAGTTTGCGCCTGGAGGAATGCAATTTTCATTTTTCCTTTTTCTGAATCAAAGGCTGATAGTAGCCTGCTTTGAGCATCATATGTCTACTTATAGAATTGGTTGTAGGTGTTAATATTCAAGGCTCATTCCTTACTTTTATCTCCTTAAAAAGGTCCATTATACTTTTCCGTGTCTCTCTTGAAGTAGATTTGCTGGTCTGCATAATTTGCTACTGCTCTTGTGAATTTGTGGAGGTGGTGGGACACTGTGTGGTCTGATCACCCACTAATGAGGAAACAAGTGGCTCATTAGTGGTGATAATGTTCTCCTACTCTGGGTCTTAGTTTGAACTAAGCTTGGCCTTCTTCCTATACATAATTTTGAATCCTTCACTGAAAATGTCAGCCCCTGAAGGGGACTCTTCCTCTCAGTTTCTCTTAGTATTTTTCTCCTGTATGGTAGGAGTCTATACTATAGAGGATGAAACCAACTGCTCTTCTGCCTCTTGTAGGGTATTCTCAACCCATTCTAGATGATTTTTTTACTTATCTATCTTTGGTCTGGTAGTGTGAAAATAAGGAGTAGATTTTGTTTCTACTCTTAATTTAGAAATGATCCCTCATGGATCATATGACCAAGCAAATTAGGCTGAACTCCATTTCCTTTAATAGATTATCTGCTTCTTCCCCTGTTGTTCTGCTATTACAAATTAAAGGCCCAATCTATGTCTTGATTTTGAATTGGGGCTTCTTCTTGGCAGCAACAAAGTGGATTTCATCCATATTTAGCATCTGCCTTATGTACTCTAGAGCAAAAATCCTCATTGGGAGGAATTTGGGCAACTTGTAAGGTGCAAGCTCACATCCAAATATTCTAAATTCTGTATAGTTTTGGTAGAGGTACCAATCCCCTATCTGAACTTGGTTTGATAGCTACAACACCTTTCTTATTTCCTCACTGATCCTCAGTTCTATGGTACTGCTTAGGAGATTGATTGTTGGATGAATAAACATTTCTGTAAACTATTTATATATATATTCCTTTTGTTCCTTCATCACCAGAGTAGTCCAAAAGATGACTGACAGTTGGTCCCCTTCTGCATCTAACTTTTGTAAGGAAAAGTTGATGTTGTCTCCCTAAAAGTATAAGAACATATAAACTAATACATAGGCATACTTGAATACCTCCTTAGTTGAGAATTTGATAAGCTGTTGATGAATTGATTCTACAAGAAATTGGCTGAAGTTAAACATAATGGAGGGTTTAGAATCAACAGAGAAAATGGACAGAAATCCTATGATGGCCTCATCTATCCACTGATCATAGTAGTAGCCAAGGAGGTAGGAGATAACTGTGATGATTTGTTTGGCTCTCTCAGGGAAAATAGAGGATGGATGGGGAGGATTTTCATTGGCAATGGGGCATCTTGTGTCAAGAACAACTCAAGAGTTTGGGCCCTCTTGGAAAAGTCTAATTTCTGGTATAACTCAACAAGTTCTTCATAGGAAAAGGGGGTGGAATTCTCTACTGTGGGGGCTTGCATCATCTGATCTATGGCTTGAGCAGTGATGGTAAACAAAATTTCTCCAGTGGTGGTAACAATGGCCCTTTGGCTTGGTAAATATGATGCATGACACTTTTTAATAAACTCTTGGGTGTTGTTTGTACGAGGAAAAATATAGTGGGGTAAATTGGACTCCCACAACTGAATGTCATTGGACTTGTCAATGTATTTGTCCTCGAGCCAACAATACATCTCAAAGAGGTCAAATTCACAGAGATTTTCATGTATTTTAAAGTCTCTGTCAGCCAAAGGTATATGGTGACAATCTATGGGAGGATAGATCAGAGGATTGACAATTTCCTCTGGTCCTTTGTCCTTTGGAGGCATCTTTGGGTAAAGCTAAGGAAAAGAGTGAAAATTGGATTGGAAGTTTGAATACGCAGAGAGGAGTTAGGTTTTGGAGGCAAGAATAAAAATAGTAGGTTGAAAAAGATTAAGAAAACAGTGTCGCTGGCTAGTGAAAAAGTTGAAGTTTTAGTCCAGCAAACTTGTAACAAATCAATAACAGTGATAATGCATGAATTCGGTAACATGTTCACAAGCGAAAGGGAGGTTTATATAATCAATATGGTTTTTTCGTTAGAGGTGGCACGGGTCCGTTTGATTAACGACTAATCCAATTGTTTGCTTAACGACTTTATTCTGGAGGGAGTGGAGGTGATTGGCGGATTTAACGGGAAAATGTCATGGCGGAAGGTGAGTGGTGGGAGTGCAACGGGTAGGAGAATGGTATCGGTAGTAAGGGAAACAACTTTTCGGAAGGGGGGACAGTGGTTAGTGGTTTCACCCGAGGGGGGTCCGGAAAGCCATGGTGCTGACACGTAGGGGCAAGCGTTGTTTCGTATACTATCCATTTTGGACCCCCCGGTAAAGTTCAAATGGTGAGGGGGGGTCGAAATGTCGTGTGGGTTGTCGGATCTTGGGAGATGGGTGGAGATGGGGTGTGGGTTGAGAGGTGGCGGAAAGTTATTGCGACTTGATCGGAATCCCGGTGGGGCCGGCGGGAATTTTTTAATGCATAGAGGGATATTTGCAATGTGTGAGAGGGGTGTTAAAACTTAGGGATAAGTGGGTGAAGGGTAATATGAGTGGAGGAATGATTTGCGGGCTTCAAGACTTAGAAATAGGGGGTTAATACCAAAAATAAATGATATATAAAACCTTAGAGCAAAACGTTTACTCCTTCACCTTTTTGCTTCTGCACCTGATGATCACATTTAATATTTGACTTATGGCACATTTGACTAGCAGCTTTTGCATTTATAAAAATATGAAATTAAGCTCTTCTTTTCGTTTTTCTTCCCTAACATTTTATTTTTCTTTTTCCTTCTTTTTTAAGGGTAGTTAACACCTAACATTTTATTGATATGGATGCTTATAAAACATTAAGTTGGCCTAACATTTTAACTTTTCTTTCTTTTGCATCCATATCCTAACTTAACATTTTAAAATTATTTTTGGCTAATTTACTAACTTATCAAAACAAAATAATGTTACAACATCAACTCCAGCTGGGGACTGCTTCCCCTTGGTGGGATGCAGAGAACAAGCAGATCCAAGTGCCTTCTCCTCAGGCTATGGAATATTTGTTAAAACAAATACTCACTTGCAAATTCTTCAAAAATAAAATAAACTCTCCGGATATTTGCAGATGATGAATGAATGGAAGAAAAATTAATACTGAATGTAATGTTTCAAGTATTTCCTATTGACTGGAAATGAGGAATACTCTCCTTCCAAATTCTGTAGGATGAATGTATTGTTCCCTTTGACTTGTGCAACGCTAAATGGACCAAACCAAATGTTGTCAAATTTTGCATGCTTGCCTTTTTCTTCTCTCCTTGTATCCCACCTAAGCACTACGTCACATTTCTTGAAATTTCTTTCTCTAGCCTTTCTGTCGAATAGTTCTTTCATCTTGTTTTGATATTTCCTTAGATTGTACTGAATTTCATCCCTATCTTCATTCAACTCAATAATTTGATTAATCCTTCTTGAGGAATCATCTTTTTCTTCATAGGATTCGTGAAGGAATCTCATAACAGGTAAAGCTTAATGAGTAGGAAAAACTGCTTCCTTGCCATAAACTAATTGTAAAGGAGACTTTCATGTTGATCTCTTAGGAGAGACTCTGTTTTTCTAAATTGCATGGATTAGATGGTTGTCCCCACTCTTTTTATGGTCTTCAAGAGTCTTCTTAATGACCTTAACTAAGCTCTTGTTGGAAGACTATGCTATGGCATTACCCTATGGATAGTATGGTGTAGAATGGTGTAATATGATTGAATATTTTTGACAAAACTTAATCATTTTAACACTGCTGAAAGTTGCTACATTATCTGTAACAATCTGTTGAGGACATCCATATCTTGGTAAGATGTTTTCTTCAAGAAATTTAACACAACAGCATCAATTGAATTTTTAATAGGTATGGCTTCTACCCACTTGGTAAAATAGTCTGTAGCAGTTAAAATCTATATGTGTTGATTACTTGATTGTGGATGAATTTCCCTTATAAAGTCCAACCCCCATTGTAGAAAAGGAGCATGAACCAATACTGGAACCAAAGGAAGTGCTGACAATTTCCGTTTTCCTACAAATAATTAGCATGGTATGCAACTTCTTACTCTTGCTCCAACTTCTTTGAAAAGTGTGAGCCAATAGAAACCTACTTTTAAAATTTTGTAGGTTGTTTCTCTCGAGGCGTAGTGTCCACCACAAAACCCTGCACGGAACCGATCCATAATTGCCTTTGTTTCATTTCCATTTAAACAAATAAGAAGGATATTAAGAGGGTTTTTCCAGTATAAACTAGCATTGATAATGTAGTATTTTACTGTTTTAAGCTTCATGGCTTTGCACTACTTCAAGTTATCATCAAGTGGACATTGAAAATCCCTAAGAAACTGCACAATATCATTGTACCAATCAGAGAGTAGATATTTCTGATCTATGTGAACAAGGATGGCTTGATCTGAAGAAAGAGGTTCTTGTGGATTCTCCCCTTCTATAAGAGGAGGAGGTTCTTGTGGATTCTCCCCATATGACATTTCAAAAACCAGATTTATCCCCAATGCTTTGCAGTTGGATGCAGCCAACAATTTGGCCAGGCCTTGACCTTTTACTAGCTTTGTGGTCTTAATTTCAAGGTCAACTTCAAGGATTTTAGCAATCCATCTCCCTCTTCTTCCATCGGTATCAGACTAGGTCAAAATAGTTTTAACCACATGATTAGGGACATAAGTTGTAATGTGTGAATGCAGGACATAGTTTCTAAAGGCTTCGAGGGCTTGAATTAAGGCATAAGCTTGTTTTTCAATAATATCATACCTAAGTTCAACATCCCTCATAACTTTGGAAAAGAAGGCTATAGGTTGGTCATCACCATTTGTGTTCTTTTGTAAAAGTACAATAGCTAAGGTTGTCTCGGATGTTAAAGAAAATATGCTAAAAGGTGAAGAATAATCAGGGCTAGCTAATGTAAGGGCCTCAGATATAGCCTTTTTGATATGATCAAAAGCATATCTAGCAGGAACTGTCCATTTCACTTCATTTTTTTTCTTCAACATATCTGTTATATCTTTAACTATCTCAACATAATTTGGGATGAACCTTATGAGAAAATTGATCTTTCCAAGGAAGGTTTTGTATGTCTTTCTTATTCCTTGGTAGAGATAGGGTTTGAATAAATGAAACTCTCTTTGGGTCAATTATAACTCCCTCCTTGGAGATTATATGCCCTAGTAATTTCCCTTCCTTTACAACAAATAAATATTTCTTTAGATTGATGGATATTCCGAATTTCCTACACCTATCAAAAACCTTGCTCAAGTGTTTTAAATGATTTTCATCGGAATCAAAGAAAACAGTTAAATTATATAAATAAATGAAGTAAATTCAGATGTTTTACCTACAAATTCTAGATCCATGGCTCTCTGGAAAGTGTCTCTAGCATTGGTTAACCCAAATGGCATTCTAGCATACATAAATGTACCCCAAGGTGTGGTGAAAGCAATTTTGTCTTGGTCAGCTTGCCTTACCATGATCTGGTTGTAACCATAAAATCCATCTAGCATAGAAATCCTATTTGCAGCTGAAACTTACTGAAGTAGATGATCCATTTTGGGCAATGGATAATTACCCTTCAAAGATGATTTGTTTAGATTTCGGAAGTCTACACATAGCCTAATCTCACCATTTTCCTTTCTGACAGGAACTAGGTTGGCTACCCAATTAGAACACCTTAAAGGTACTATGATATGAGCATCTAGCAGCTTTTTAAGTTCTTTCTCAATGGTTGGAAGTAGTATGGGATTGATTCTTCTTAGTTTTTGCTGAAAGGGTTTTGCTTCTGGTTTCAAAGGAATCTTATGCTCAATCAAAGATGTATCATTATTTTTTAACTCATTATGAGACCAGGGAATAACATATTTGTGATTTTTAAGAAGATTAAAGTATTTGATTTTTACATCCAAATGTAAGGTTGAGGACAATTTAATATTTCTCACATCATCCAAAGTCCCAATATTGCATTCTTCGATTTCTTCTTCAAGTGAGTTAAACAAGGGGTTTTTAGAGACATCATTATTATCAAATAGTATTTCCAACGAAACCAATCCTTTAGGAATAAAATTATTAGATAATTGGATGATATTATGATCAAGGATTTTAAGACTGAATGAAGTTTTTGGATTTAGGTGATTTGATTCTTGAACATCATTTTTATCTTCTTCAATTTGCATATTTGAGAATTCATCAATGACTTGAAGAAAAGATTTTAATTTTTCATCATCTTAAAAAATCTACCAATGTTTAAGGTTAATAGGAATTGATGGTCTATACATGACTTGAATTTGGTATTCTAACAATACTGGCTTAGGGATTTTGAAAGAGCTTGTTGATACAACTAGTGGGTTAGCATGCATATTTTCATCTCTAGGAATAACAATTATGTTAAATCCTTGAAATAAATTTTCAATTGTGTCCCAAGCTTCATTTCTATAATACCTAAGCCTTGGGTGTTTCGTTTGACACAAATTTCTAACCTAGTTCACTATAAGCTCAGAATTAGAAAAGACACTCAAGTTTTTAACCTTTAAACTCCTAGCTAGCTCAAGACCAAGAAGAAAAGCCTCATACTCCGCCACATTATTGGTGACCTCAAATTCAAGTTTACATGACTGAGTTATGTTTTCTTTATTTGCTGAAATTAAAACAATGCATGCTCTTGCTCCTTCTTTTGAGCAAGAGACATCAAAATAAAGTTTCCAGATATCTGATTCTTCAACTTTAGGTTTGGAAACTATATTTTCAATGGTGAGTTGAGTGTTTGATGCATTTTGTGAAGATAACTACAAGCAACCAAAATCCTGATCTACTACATAGATAGGGTGGTTTTTTGCTTGATCAGACGTACAAACAGTATGAAGGAATCTAACTTCCCTATATAACCTTAATTGCTTACCTCCGTAGATTGGAATAGTAGCAAAAGACATGTCCATCTAAAGAGATCCCCCAAGTTTAGCACAACATGATCTAGATAGAAGCATGCTAAACTTGGCAGGAATATCAGTGACAACTATGTCTAAAACTATACTCTTGACAGGTATTTGAGCTAAGGTGACAACTAGGTCTTTGATCAATCCTTGGCATGGTACTTTCTTTGAATCAAAGGTGTAAATATCATGATAAGAATGGGTAACTTGTAACTGAATTTGGTCCATAATTACCTTTGGCATAAGGCTATGAGAAGCTCTAGAATCCAACATGCAGTTATACAAAAGAAAGTCATGAGCTTTAAAAGTTGCATAAAATGGTGGAACAATTTCATCACTCATATCAGAACTAGGGCCAAACACTACTGACGACTTTTCATCTTTCAAACTAATAACATCTCCCTCAACATCTACACTAGAGGACTGTATCCATTTAGAGACTTGATTTTTATAACAATATTTTTTGGAAAATTCAGCTAAAGGTGTAGGAATCTTGACCCTTTCCAATTCCTTTTCAATATTAAAAGTTGTCAAAATGGTCTTGTCAGATGAAAATGTTTCAGTGGATGACTCTGTAGTCTGAGGTGTTGGAGTTTGTGTTTGAATGGATTTTATCGCAGGTTCAATTATAGTGGTAGATTTTGAAGGTCTATCAGGACCTGATCTTGGTCTTAGATCATATCTCTTATTCAATTCTGCAATCATAAATTCAGAGAATGCTAGGTATTTTGAAAGTTGAGCATCTCCTTGTTCTTATTCAAAAAAATGAGGTGAAGATGAAGGAACTATTTCCATTTGTACTATTGAAGAATCAATATTATTGACATCTTTAGTGATTAAAGGGCCTATATCCCGTGTCTGTTGATAATTGATTAGCAAAGGTGGTTGAACGTTTTGATCAAAACCTGGTCTCTGAAGAATTTGCATTTGAGGAGTTCTTCGAAATTGAGTTTTAGCTTGAGGTCTGACAACAGTTTGCTGAGCAGTTCTAGGTTCTGTTTCAATTTTAGAAATCCTATTAGAAACGTTTTTGAGCAAAGATGTAATTTCATCAATTTTTTGATCTTAAAGTTTAGATTTGCAAGAAGATGAGTCATCAACCCTAGCTTTTAGTTTTGTTTCTTCTTTCTCTACTTTAGCTTTAAGTTTGCCAGAAGCTAACCTATTAGCTTCTACCTCTATAGTATCTGTTTGCATGTATTCTAATGTATTATAAACCCTTTCCTTTAGCATGAATGAAAGTCATCATCAAATGCTTTGGAAAATGGTGGTTTACCATTACCAGGCATTTTATGATAGAGTTTGTTAAATCTTTTGATGAATTCAGCAACTGATTCACCGAGGTTTCTCTATAGTTCTTCAAATTCAGTAAGAAAGTAAATAGGATCTTTCTTTACCCCCCATTAGTTTTAAAGCTAATTATGAGCTCATTCCATGTTCTAATAGAGTCAACTCTAAGTTGCCTAAACCAGATCCTAACATTTCCTTCTAAACATTGTACAAATAATCTCATATAAACATCTTCCCGTTCTATGTTCATATTGACAACAAAATCTAGGAAATGTGATACATGATCTTTTGCTGAGGGGCTTGTTTCTCCATTAAATCTTGGCAGATGTTTTAGATATCCATCACGAAAATTTCCTAAGTTTGCAAGGAGAACTAGAGCAACATAACTTACTTGCATAATGGGTCGAAAATCCATAACTGTAGAAATTTCTCTATGGATGGACTACCTCTGAAACCATATAGAAATTCTCACTGTAGATCACCCGATAATGCAATGTAACTAAAGCAAAATACTTGATCTACTTCTACTATCAAACTTTGCGGAAGCTTAATCAATTTGAGCAAGATCAATCAGAACACATATAACAAAGAAGAAGAAATCATACACATGAAACACAGAAGAATACTCTGGGGAAAGCCTCAACTAAAAACCCCTCTATCTGTATTATCATACAAGTGGAAATATCTCAATATTACACAAAGCTTTAGCTCACAAGCTATCCAACTCTCAGTACAATCCCTCACTGTCGCTCATGGACATAATAGACAACACTTGTGCCTTTCTTCAGTCCTCCAAGCCTCCTATTTCCTTGCACAGTTTCTCTTGGGTCCTCCAGCTACAACCTGTGTGATTCTCACCTCACACACAACACTGACCTCTGAAATAACTGCGCAATCCTGAAGGAGTTCATTTCTTCTGCATGGATGAATTTCCTTTATAGGAAAATTCCTCCAACTGATAGTACATTGTCCCTTCCTTTAACCTCAACTTGGTCTCTATCTGAACTGACACACATGAGTTATTTATGAGAGAATATTTAGTTGTCTGGAGAATATTAGTTGCATGCATGCATGTATTAACTGACTAAACTCACAATTAGTTCATCCAATTGTTTGGAACTAATTTAACTGGACTTAACTCAGTTAAGTGAGCTAACTAATTACAACTCATCCTTATCTCCTTAATTAAGGGATAACTTCCTCAATCAAAGGGATAACTGTTGCATGTCTTCACATAGAATTCATGTTTGATTTTCTCCAACTAATTAATCGAAGATGAATTAATTAGTTATTTTTCAAATAGCTAGTGAGACTAAATTCAAATTTTAATTCTCAATTTTAATTCAGGGACTAATTAAAATTGGAATCTATCCCGAAATGCTATTTATAGCAATGATATTTTTAGCATTTCTATTTTTTGCTATTTCCAACAGAGTTGAAGTATATCCTGAAATGCTATTTATAGCAATGTTAGTTTTAAAATTTCTTGTTGCCATTTTCAACAATAACAACATGAGGAGTATGGGGTGACTGAGTGGATGATGTTGAGGAAGAGGAGGATGATGAAGATGAATATGTAGGAGATGAAGATGAATCCGTAGGGCTATTAGTATGTGGAGGAGAGAAAGAGGGAGGAGACATTTTTTAGGATTTCAAAGGGGTTTTAATAGCCAACTTCTGAACTCCTGGTGGAAACTCTTCCTTATTATCAAAAAAAGGATTCGAATAGATAGAAAATGTCTCTTCAATATTAGTAGAGGTTGATGGAATAGAATAAGGAGTTGGAGAAATGAAATCTTGAGTCTTGAATTCAAGTAAATGTAAACCCAATTCTTCCTCAGATGAAGGTGATTTGATAGGAATGGATGGGACTTGATATGACTCAAGCGACTGAATTAAAAAGGCTGATGGAACATCTACTCCTCTAGAATGAAGTTCAGAAACCCTAGGAGGTACTTGAGTCCAATCAGGATGGGATGGTATAGATGAAAAAGGATCTATAGATGAGATGTCATCATGGTGTAAAGCTGAAGAAGAAGAAGGGGTTCTATGTCTTCTCCTTGAAGAGGCTCCCCTAATAAGTCTTTTTGGGCCTGGTAGAGTGTTAACAATCTCAGAATCAGAACGTGATCTAGTGTGCTTAAAAGGAGCCAGCTTGGACTAGTGGAATCACCAGGTGAAAGATTTTGACCTGTATCCTTATCCTTTATTCACCTTTAAGGAAAGGGAGAATCGTTGCCCCGGGGAAAAAATCGCTTTTAATTCTTCGCTCCCCGCCAACGGCGCCAATCTGATGTTGTCCTTTGAGACAACCTAGGGTCAATTGGTTATGCCAAAGCATCTATAATGTTCTGTTGTTTTAAATGATTGGATGAACAGTGAACTGTTTATAAACAGGTGCTTTAAACTTAGATAGATCCTTAAGAAAATAAAAGGTTGTTCTTTACATGCACATGGTTATTTTGATTTTAGTGTGATGGATAAGAAGAATGTGGAGAGGTATAATTGATTTAATATTCAAATTGAGTATTTAATCATTTATAAGCGGAAATCAAGAAAACAGTGTTTCCTTGATCAACATAATATAATTAAGCTATTACAGAAATCTAGTGTAATTTACGTTCAAAGAGGAATTTACAATAACAAATAGTTCTATAAATTGATCTCTTATTTAAATTACAACTTCACAGAGGATTTAAAATGAAGACGATATTCAATTAAATTTTAAATTGGATGGCTGTAAAAGAATGAATTTATATGAAGAAGACATGATGAAAAACCAAGATGAAAACAACTCACTAAGAGACACACCATATGAGGCAAATCCAAAATCTTTTATTATCTAAAAAATGCTCCAACTTAGTAGAAATATGCTTGATAACTAGTTCAAAGGTTCAACCTTGAATACTTCGACAGAATGAAGTATTTAAAAAAAATTACAAAAAAATACAATTAATGCCTGAGTGATATGACATTCTTTTATTAACTTAGAACTAACATAAAAGAAGTAATTCGATCAAAAGGAATGAATCTGAACATCTGGCCTTGCTTTGAAGGAGAACAGTTTCTGAGTGGCCACTATTCGGGTGCTACGCTGGTGAAGATGACCTATCCTTTAGTCCTGAAATTCACACGACTTATCCCACCATTCTTCATGTGGAATAGCAATCTAGGTTACCTTGCGGTAGATTTCATCTACCTCAGTATATCGAGCAAAAGTGGGTTTTACTGCAAAAATATGTTTTATCTCATGTTGAATAAAACTTATGTTGTTGATAGCTTCGTAAAAAGCTCTCCCTATCATAGAACCTTTGATGTTGGAAGATTTAGCTATATCCTTGGAAATGTCCTAAAGATTCTTCATGTAGTCTTCCCTGGTCATTAATTTTTCATTGATTACAAATAGTGAAGGCAAACCTTTCTTGTTCAATGCATCTATCCAAGTGAAAAACCTGTTAACTGCTACCTTTAGAGTGTCATACTTCTCTGTCAGTGGTTCAACCAAATTCTTCTTTGTTAGAACTTTCTTCACCTCTAGGATGGTTTTTGTTCTGTCATCTACTCCTAGATCATCAAGGTCATCTCTGTTTTTGGAATTGAGGAACTTTATAATGTTGTTGGCTATAGTAGGAATTTATCCTAGTTGAGCATTGATAGTGGCAATGGTTTGCTTTGCTTTTTCCATGAGTTCCTTCAGTTCGAATATAATCTAGATACATGGCCATATTTCATCTATTTCTTCAATGATATTGTTCCAGATGATTTCTTTAACATGACCCAGTTTGTAGCCAATAGAAGACTCAGTTGCTGACTTCTTCCATGCCTCTATTTGATTTTGAGCTCTCTATAGCTCTGTTGTATGAAAAGTCTCAGTCTTCTTTTGATGATCCTGTAGAAGTTTCACTTGATCCTGCAACTTTTTGATCTCTTCAGTATGGAGAGACATGTTTTGTACTTCATTTGCCAACTGATATGTAGCATTTCCTGTACTTGTTGTAGCAGATATGGCTGTAGGAATTCCTGTGATAGGAAGTGCTTCCAAAGTGGCAACAGTCCTTTTAGCATATTTCTCCTTTTCTTTAATCAAATTTTCCATCTCTGTATCCATTTGCTTTAGCTGTGCACTTTGCTCCATGATGAGCTTCATCATATCTGCCTTTTGTGTCTCTGTTTCTTCTATATCCTTGGCCAGAGGATCTTCCGTAGCTGGCAGTTTTAATTGCTTCTTTAATGTTTCTATGCCTAAATTATTTTTCTTTATAAGCTCTTCTGCAGCATTGATGCTTAAAGGGACATAACCCACTTTGATCACCAGGTCCTCCAGAGTTTTAATCCTGGGGTCTTTGGCAAGTACAGAGACCTTCTCCATCTTTAGTTGTGATTGGACATTTGCTAATGTAACCTGTAGTTTTGGTAAACTCATAGTAGTGTTGGTGACAGTGGAAAAGATCATTTCCCCAGTTTGCTTGTGCATATCCATTTGGTCAATGGGATGTATATCCTTTACATCAAACTCAAAAGTTGTCTTCTTGTAGTCTGATGCTACCTTAGGCTGGGGAACTTGTGCCCGAAGGAATTCCATTTGCATTTTTCCTTGTCTTGAATCAAAGGCTGACAACAGCCAGCTTTGAGCATCAAAAGTCTGCTTTCAGAATTGGTCGTAGGTGTTAATCTTCAAGGCCTCATTCCCGACTTTTATCTCCTTAAAAAATGTCCATTATACTTTTCTCTGTCTCCCCTAAAGTAGATGTGTTGGTATGCATAATTTGTTGCTGCTCTCGTGAAGTCATGGAGTCGGTGGGAGACTGTGTGGTCCGATCACCCACTAATGAGGAAACAAATGGCTCATTAGTGGTGATAATGGTCTCCTCCTCTAAGTCCTTGCCAAGGATTAGTTTGGAACTAAGCTTGGCCTTCTTCCTATACATAATTTTGAATGCTTCACTGAAAATGTCAATCCCATGAATGGGACTCTTCCTCTTTGCTTCTCTTAGCTGTTTTCTCCTACATGGTAGAGTATGTACTGTAGAGGATGAAACTAGTTGCTCTTCTGCCTCTTGTAGGGTATTCTCAACCCATGCTAGCTGATTTTTTTACTTCTCTATCTCTGGTATGGTAGTGTGAAAATAAGGAGTAGATTTGGTTTCTACTCTTAATTTAGAAACCAAGTAAAGCTTAGGCTGAACTCCATTTCCTTTAATAACTTATCTGCTTCTTCCCCTACTACCTTGCTATTGCGAATGTAAGGTCCAATTTGTGTTTTTATTTTGAATTGGGACTTCTTCTTGGCAGCAACAAAGTGGATTTCATCCATATTTAGCATATGCCTTATGTAGTCTTGAGCAAAATTCCTCATTGGGAGGAATTTGGGTAGCTTGTGAGGTGGAAGCTCACATCCAAATATTCTCAGTTTTGTATAGTTTTGGTAGAGGTACCAATCCCCTATCTGAACTTGGTCTGATAGCTGTAACACATTTCTTATTTCCTCATTGATCCTCAGTTCTATTTTGTTGCTTAGGAGACTGATTGTTGGATGAACAAACATTTTTGTAAACTGTTTATATGTATATTCATTTTATTCCTTCATAACCAAAGTAGTCCAAAAGATGACTGACTATTGGTTCCTTTCTGCATCTAACTTTTGTAAGGAAAGGTTGATGTTGACTCCATGAAGTATAAGAACATATAAACTAATACAAATTTGAAAACCTCTTCAGTTGGGAATTTGATAAGCTGTTGATGAATTGATTCTGCAAGAAATTGGCTGAAGTTAAACACAATGGAGGGTTTAGAATCAGCAGAGAAAATGGACAGAAATCCTTTGATGGCCTCATCTACCCACTGATCGGAGTAGTAGCCAAGGAGGTAGGAGACAACAGTGATGATTTGTTTGGCTCTCTCGGGGAAATAGAGGATGGATAGGGAGGATTTTTCATTAGCAATGGGACATCTTGTGTCAAGAACAACTCAAGAGTCTGGGCCCTCTTGCCAAAGTCTAATTTCTGGTATAACTCAACAAGTGCTTCATAGGAAAATGGGGTGGAATTCTCTATTGTGGGGACTTGCATCATCTGATCTATGGCCTGGGAGTGATGGTAAACAAAATTTCTCCAGTGGGGGTAATGATGGCCCTTTGGATTGGAAAATATGATGCATGACACTTTCTAACAAACTCTTGGGGTGTTGTGGGTATGAGGAAAAATATAGTGGGGTAAATTGGACTCCCACAACTGAATGTCATTGGAATTGTCAATGTATTTGTCCTCGAGCCAAAAATACATCTAAAATAAGTCAAATTCACAGAGAGTTTCATGGATTTTAAAGTCTCTGTTAGCCAAAGGTATATGGTGAAAATCTATGGGAGGATAGATCAGAGGATTGACAATTTCCTCTGGTCCTTTGTCCTTTGGAAGCATATTTGGATAAAGCTAAGGAAAAGAGTGAAAATTGGATTGGAAGTTTGAATACGTAGAGAGAAGTCAGGTTTTGGAGGCAAGAACAGAAGCAGTAGGTTGAAAATGATTAACCAAACATTGTCGTTGGCGGGTGAAAATGTTGAAGCTTTAGTCCAGCAAACCTATAACAAATCAATAACAGTGATAAAGCATGAATTCAGTAACTTGTTCACAAGCGAAAGGGAGGTTTATATAATCAGTCTGGTTTTTCCGTTGGAGGTGGTGCGGGTCCGTTGGATTAATGTCGAAGCCAATTGATTGCTTAATGACTTAATTCTGGATGGAGTGGAGGTGATTGGTGGATTTAACGGGCAAATGTTGTGGGGGAAGGTGATTGGTGGGAGCGCAACGGGTAGGGGAATGGTATCGGCAGTAAGGGAATCAACTTTTTGGGGGGAGAGCGGTTAGTGGTTTCACCCAAGCGGGGTCCGAAAATCCATGGTGCTGGCACGTAGGGGTGGGCATGGTTTCGTATACCACCCATTTTGGACCCCCCCTTGCCCAACGATAAATTTTGGATGGTGCGGGTGGGGGTCGAAATGTCATGTGGGCTATCAGATCTTGGGAGATGGGCGGAGATGGGGTGAGAGGTGGCAGAAAGTTATTGCGGCATGATCAGACACTCGATGGGGCCAACATGAATTATTTAATGCATAGAGGGATATTTGCAATGTATGAGAGGGGTGTTAAAACTTAGGGATAAGTGGGTGAAGGGTAATATAAGCAGAGGGATGATTTGGGGGTTTTAAGACTTAGGAATAGGGGGGTAATACCAAAATTAATTGATATATAAAACCTTAGAGCAAAACCTTTAATTCTTCACCTTTTTGCTTCTGCACATGAAGATCACATTTGATATTTAACTTGTGGTGCATTTTGACTAGCAGCTTGTGCATTTATAAAAATATGAAATGAAGCTTTTCTTTTCTTTTTGCTTCCCTAACATTTTATTTTTATTTTTCCTTCTTTGTTTAGGGCAGCTAACACCTAACATTTTATTGATATGGATGCTTATAAAACATTAATTTGGCTAGCATTTCAACTTTTCTTTCTTTTGCATCCATACCCTAACTTAACATTTTAAAATTATTTTTGGCTAATATACTAACTTATCAAAACCAAATAATGTTACAACACAGTCCATGTCCGAAAGCATACTATATGAACCCAAAGGAAGCACATTAAGATGTGTTGTTGTAGGCATACCATTAAGCTCAAATGCACAAGATCTCACCCCTTGATCCTTGTAGCCATTTGCATAAACCAAGATTTTACATGCACTTATTTAGTCAAAATAAATTGTTCCACCAGGTCAAGAATAACATTGTTCTAATTACATCCAGGATCAACCAAAATGGAAACAACTTGATCACAAAGCTCTCCTTCCATCTCAATAATAGATGCATGATGGTCTTCCTGCCTGTTATCAAATGTTGCATAGATTCGAGGAATGCTCTAACCTACAACTGTCTGCACCTCCTGAGCACTATAGATCTGTGGCCTGCCACCCTGGTACAATGGACAATCCTTCTTGTGATGGTCTCTACCACAAATCGAACACTTCAATAGTTCCCTACTATTTCCTTTATTTTGATGCTCTCTAGGATGAGATCCATGTCATTTCTAAATTGCATTAAAATTCTTGTAACGAGCCACATTTTCCTTGTCACATGCATCCTGAGATCTTCCTCGCTTCTTAGGTCATTTTCCTTTAGTCTTTTCTTATCCTTCCAATCACGCTTAAACTTAGGCATGCACTTTGACTGCTCATAGCAATGCTTCAATTTTTTTATGGCTTCCTCCAATGACTGAGGCTCATCAAACTCAATCCTGTCCTTGAATGACAAACGCAATCCACTTATGAACCTATGGTTTTTTGCTTTCTCATCCTTGAGGTAGGGCACATATCTCAACAATTCCATAATTTTGATTGTGCATTCTTCATCTGTCATGGAACCCAACCCGAGCTCAAAAATTTCCTTGGCCTTTCCATCATAATATCTCTTATGCAAGTACTTCTTCTTGAATAGCCTTTCAAACTCACCACAAGTCAAATTCTCTTCTCTGATGCCTCTGACATTCTTAACATCTTCCCACCAGATATTTTCCTTTCGCTTAAGACTGAAGGTATTTATCTTGGCTTTCATGTTCTTTGAATAGTTACACAATATGAATAATTTCCTCATCCCAAGCAACCATGCTTATGCATCTTATGACTTTCTCATTTCCCCATAAAAAATAGGAGGCTTGGCTTTCTTAAACTCCTCTAGAAAATACTCACTCCTCTTATGATGTTGGCAGTGATGGTGATGATGTCTCCTGGAAGAAAAGCTATAATAAAACCCATGCGTACCAATCTTCTTGTCATGTGTATCCAAGAGTCTTCCACCATGTCATCCTTATCCAACATGTGTCTCCTCTAAGACCTGCTACCATCTTCCCTAGTAGTCTTTTCCTCTTACCTATCTCCATGACTAATCCCTAGTCGTCCCTGATTTTGCAACTCTAAAAGGCTTTGAAGAATCACTACATTGACTTCAAACTACTTTTCTTAAGCCTTTGAAAGTATTTCCTATGAATCAACCAACATGTCTATTATCTACCTTGCAACTTCTAATCTCTACCCCCATTCTCCTCAGTGTATCTACTAGATCAAGAGAATCTTCCTCTCCTTGCTACTCAACTAACTTTTCCCATTCCATTTATTTCACATCAGGCCTGTACTGGAAGTCATGTGAACTATAATCCACCATTATTCTCTTCATGTTTGACCTTATATTGTTTTGCAAACACACCATGTTAGATAAACCAAATACAAGACATAATCAAAGTCATACCTTAATGTATCTCAGGGGAGGTTATTATGCCTGCACAAGTCAGTCCAGATTAGCACAATATATAATAATAAGAACAACATATAAACATCATGAATTATGCATGATAATAATAAAAAACTATAACAATATTTCATGCATGATAACCATAACCATCTACATGTACCTCAAGGCCCAATATTGTAAACCTCACTTTGATACCACTCTATGACATTGGTACTAGAGAGAGGTTTACATGGAACAAAACTACTTTGATACCACCCTGTAACCACCCCACCCCACATTTACCCACTTTTAGAAGCCCTCAAGGTAAACGTGAGTTGAGCGTACTATGACATGACTCGAAATCTAAGTTTTAGTTATGGAAGTGGGGTCTACCAACCACAAACTTATTGAAAACTCTCAAGGGCACTTGATCACCTAGATGTCAAACAACATCCACTGATGATCTAACCCTAAGACAAAACTTTCTTTTTACCTATCTTTACAACCCAGTCACATGCATGACAAACCGTACATGTGGCCAGAAGGCTCCAGTCACATGCACAGGTTTCCTCGTGCAGTTGCAGCTGAAATTTCCTAGTTCATAGGGTGAGACTAGAAACCTTGATCTGGATTTTAAGGGCCAGTTCTAGGCCAACTACCCATAATTATTTCAACATACACTTTGTGGTCAAGGTACCTGTAGGCCATAAATTCTTAGTTTCATTAGAGAATCATCAAGAAGGCTTGCCACCCTCTTTTACTAGTTGCACAACACACATTAGCCTATGCATTCATATAAGATAACCATAAACCCATCAAACAATGGAATGGATCCATAACAAGAGCACATCACATAATGAGGGTATACCATAAATCTAAGCAACAATTAACTAGAATGAAGCCATGAAAAAATAGTCATAAAATCAATAAAATATCCAATATTTGTGCTCATTAGTCTCAATAAGGTTTGACATATAAATACATATGCAAATGCCAACCAAGTCAGGGACTTCTACATACCACCCAACCATAGATTAGGCTAAACCAAATCTTTCTTTCAACCAATCACCCCCATGCCATATTCTAAGCATGAATGTGGGATCTCATGGGATAAACCAAACATAACCAGGTACGGACTCCAGAGGTTCCACCTCCACCCTCAAGCCACCATGACCTCAACTAAACCAGCGCAGAGAGCACAAAACCAAAAACAAGATTAGATGCCTTAGTATTCCTTCACCATACCTAGAGAAATTTTCCTGTCTCCACTCACTCGTCAAGGGCTTCCCTAAGAAAATCATCTCCACCCTCGACCCTTGGGATTTTCCTAAGACCACCTCACCTGGATCCAAAATATTTTGGTAATCCAAAGCTCAAACAAGAATCAATCCCATCACACCATGGCTATCCATGAAATGGCAAGGCAAGGTTGTAACCACTGTCAATCCAAGCAAATCCCATGGAAACGACAACCATTAATAATGTAAACCAAATGCATGCACCATGCATTCAAATCCTAGCAAGGAAATCACACATGCAACCTGTTACCTGCAAAATGTTCCTGTTGTAACTTCTCTTCCAATCTTCTCCTTGTGTTCCCTTGCTTTCCTTGATTGTCCTTTGCTTGCTTGCTTGTGTCCAAGTACTTTCTCTCTTTTCTCTTAGAGATCTATTTCTGAAAGTGATCAAAAGTCGTCAATTGCTTCTCAAATACCTTTTTGTCATTGATGTTTGGTGTCTCTTCTTTTCCTTTCCCGTTTCCCTTTTCTTCCATTTTCATTTATTTTCTCTCTAATTTCCCTTGCATGCATATTCTTGTCCCTTCATCTTCCTTTTCTCCTATTTTCATTTATTCCTTTAATTATTTGCCATTTATTGCTTTTTTTCCTTTGCCATTTCCAATGCCAATTTCCATGGCCATTAATTAACCAAAAACAATATCCATTTTAATGTTTTTCCCCTCATTCAACTTGGAATACGTGTCCCATGACCTTGGTCTTATTTTTGCCTTTATATTTTCCTTCCAATTACATGGAAAATCAACCCGGGGTTGTTACATAACATATATGCACAATGAGTTTGAGATGTCATTACTTGGTGAGTTGACATTCTTCTTGGGACTTCAAATATCTCAAGAAGACAAGGGAATATTTATCTGTCAAAACAAATATATCAAGGAAATGTTGAAAAGGTTTTAGATGGAAGATTGTAAACTGGTCAACACCCCAATGGTGATAGGTTGCAAGTTGAGCATAGATGACTTATCCAAGGATGCAGACTAGAGGATGTATATAACTATTATTGACAATCTTCTATATGTGACAGCTTCTAGGCCAGATGTGATTCAAGCAGTTGGACATGTAACATGTTTCCAAGCAGCACCAAAAGGATCCATGTCATTGCAGTGTAGAGAATATTTCGATATCTCAAGGGAACAACAAATTTTGGCTTATGGTATCCAAAAGTAAATGACTTAACCATCACAACTTATACCAATGAAAATTGGGTAGGTAGTGTTAATGATCATAAAAGCGCCAGTGGAGCAAATTTCTATCTAGGTGTTTGTATCATATCATGGTTGAGCAAGAAGCAGTCATTAGTTCGCTTATCCACAGTGGAAGCTGAATATATAACAACAACAACATGTTGTACTCAAGTTCTCTGGATGAAACAAACATTTTAGGATCTTTAGGTGAAGTTTGATGAGTCCATTCCAATGTTCTACGACAACACCAACGCCATAAGTATCTCCAAGGATCTTGTCATGCACTTAAAAGAAAAATGCGTTCCTATTAAATATCACTTTGTTTCAAAGCAGGATGCAGAAAGAAATATAAAGGTGGAATATTTTGGTACAAAAGAATAAATAGCTAACATCTTCGACAAAAAATTAGGATTCTACCAAGTTCAAACTCAAATACTATTTATTCAACTAAGCATTCATGGGGAGCACAAGCATGTTATAAGTCCATAAGAAGCGGGTAGATTGTTAGGGGGAGTCACCCTCTGACATTGATGACAAAGGGGGAGAGAAAGAAGGTTAGGAAAATCAAAGCCATGGAGACAAGGGGAGCAGTGATCGCAGGGGGAGTATGTATGTTGTCATCAATGCAAAACAGGGATATTGTTTATAGGTGGTTGTCATTGATGTCAACCCAAGCAACACCAAGAGATGCCCTGCGTTTGGTTGACTAATATGACATGGAAATTCATGGTCTTTCGTATCCATATCATCCTTGTTGGATTCTCCTCATTGATTTGTTTCCGATGGTATGTGGCACGCCACATGGTTCTTCATTGTTTGTGAGATATCCTCATTTGAAGTTGGAGTCCTCAATGTGTGGCAAAAAACCCAAAGGTTACTAAGGTGGCATCTCTTATTTGACCAAGTCAAAATATCATATCATGTTAAGGGTTTAAAGCTCCAATTTTATGGCTCAAGCAAAACCTGAGGGTTAATGAGCTCAAAAGGACAAGTCATATCAAGGGTTTGAAGGGGTATTGAACCTTATTGAAAAAATTAAAAGTTAAACTCGAAAAGGATAAACGACCTCATCGTTGGATTTCAATTTAAATAAAATCTAATTTCAAAAGGGATTATCCTCCAACAGATCACCTATTGGAGCCCCTTCTATTCGAGAGAAAAATCTATAAAAAGGCATTCAAGATCCTTTCTAGAAGATGTTCAAAAATGTTTATTCCTTTGAAGAATTGAGGTCTGAAATATTATTTTGACCCCTGCAGAGACAACGACATATCAAAAGACAACCATTTTTTTTTGGTTAAGGGATTTGTTTAGAATTTATTGAGGGTTCTTCACTTGGCTATTGTAGGAAGCAAATTTCAAGAGCATCGAAGTTTGTGTTAGGGATTTCATCATTTGTGGATGAACAAGAGTATTTTGTTCAAGTCTAAAGTGATATTTCTTTGTGGTTTTCATCCCTAAAGACAGATGTAAATACCTTAAACTTCGACATCAATTCTGAAAGGTTAGAACTTTCAATCTCTTATTTATGTGGCATATCTATCCAGCGGAAGTTGTAGAAGTATTGCATTAAAACCTAGTTCATTGAGACAAGATTAAAACTTACTTGTTGTACTATTTAAAGCCTACAAATCTTGTCTATGGTTTGAAGCTCCAATGAATTAAAGATGAGTAGTGGAAATCAACAACATATGGTTTAAGTTCTTGTAAGAACTTGGCTAATTCCAATCATTCAACCTTTAAAATTTGAACTGTGACATTGTCCTGAGGTACCAAACAAAAGTAACCTTGAGATGTGTGGCCTAATTTCTCATGGTTGATCCTCCAACAATGTAAAAGTTTGATGTGGAAGCACTCTCATTATCTCAGGACTACGACTCCTCCAGAAGTCTAAACGTTTGAGCTTGAGTAACCTCCATTACAAGTGAAGAAACATGAGAAACCTTATAATTCTGAAGCTTACAAGCATATATTTCAGGACTCTTCACCTCTTTGTCTAGAAGACACTTGCAATGAAATACAAATTGTGATATATATATCTATATATGGCCTAATCAAGAATTCAAGCTACATACCAACTAAGTCGACCTTGAGAACTATAAGTATAGAAGATGCAACAAATTTTTTTTAGTGCTAATGTCTTATTCTCAAATCACAAGTATGTTGATTTATCATACTAATCAATTGTTGAGTACTCCTCCTCGACTTATTGAAGCCTAGATTAATCCACAGTTAAAAGTGAAAACATAATGTTGAAATTAAAAGTGGGATTTGAGATTACATTTTGTTATTGCTTGGTATGGAGTTCTTCATTGAATGATACATCTAATACTTTTGCTACTGTAAGGTAGAAAGCATTTGTTAATTGGAAAAAGAATTTAGAAGCATTATTTCAATGACAGTTACATGGTTCCTATCCTACAGTAGCTAGGGTTCTATTCTAGATGTGTGTTACCATCATTTAGAGAAGGACATGGCATTCATTCTAACTACAGTAAGGGCCTTCGCATCTATTTCATCAATGATCTTAATGGCAATGGTTTAATTGACTATAGTTATCATTCAATCAATTTGTTCATCAAGTTCTAATGAGCATTTTTCATCATTGTCTTGAGTAGTAAGGGTAGAAAAGTTTCATCATCATTACTACAACAACTTTGAAGGAATTCATTGGTTGAATCTATTAGTAATGGATCCGTGAGGGTTTTATAGTAAGGGCATTTGTATTTGGGATTTCACTGTTATATTCTTGCTGATGTAAGTGGGCCATTGTCTTTGGTACGAAGCCCACAATAGTTCACTTAACTTATTATCATTTTTAGGGAGGTTGGGTGGTGCGAGGTCGGTGATTGAAGTCACCTTTGGTTCGAAGCCTAAAAGCACTTCACGATAGTAGGGTGGTGCTAGGGCAAGTTGGAGCTTCCTAAGTTATTGGAGCATCCTTTCAACTAATTGTTGATAAATCCAGGTCATTGGAGCGTCCTTCCAATGGGAGCTAGAAAATTGAACGCTTTTCTAGAGTAGGAGGGAGTTGGCACTTCCCTTTCAGTGGGAGCTGAAGCATTTTTGATGTACTCATAAAATTATTAGAAAAGCGTTCGATGGTTTTTTGTCCCAAAGCGAGTTTTCCACCTACAATTTCTTGTGTTCATTGTCCACTACATATTTATGATATTGAAATGATGTTGAATATTAATTAATGCACTAAAAATATTAATACGTTACTAATTGCTAAGAAATATTGATTCACCCCCCTCTTAGTGTTTCCAACAAAGACTTTAAGAATTTTAATGTAATTATCAATTGGATGATAGTGAATTAACCTTTTTAGAATATTCTAAAATATTTTTAGTAGTTTTCACATACTTGAGTTATGGTTTTTGAGCATGATGTATTAGTAATCCATGGTATTAGCGCATGTTATTGTAATAAAGTTTATTTTTTGGTTAAAAATTTCCGAAGTAAAATGTGGATGAATCTACATAAGAATCTTGTTATGTGGTTTTTAATATGTGTGTGTGTGTGTGTGTTTAACTCATATATTAATTATTTTTAAAATTAATAATTTAAAATAAAGCTATAATTTAGTTATTTTTTATGATATTTTAAAAGCATGGTGATGTGAAATGTATAATGAGATAAATGTTTTGATGTCTATTGGTTATTACCAACAATTTATTTATTTATTTTTATTGTGGTTCATGTACACTAGAGATCGGTGGCTGCTATGTTCACGGAAATATTCGGGCAAATCCACTCCAAGAGATCACTTCCCACTGGCTCATTAGCAAAGCCTAACCCTAAGAGCATCGAGGAGAATTGACATCGTGACATCCCATTAACAAAGTGGTTTTAACAACAAGAACTTGACCTATTGAACTAACCCTTTGGGCTAACCATTTAACGTTATATAACTACGCTAGTATTTTTTATGATTTATAATAGGAAAATTATATGTTCAATTATAAAATCTTCTAATATTATTATATATTTTTTCCTCATAATCACAGATCAAAGATATTAACATAAGATTTAAACTTGTAGTGATTTATCAAAATTATTCACTATTTACAGATAAAATGCATTATTATACTTATTTAATTAAATTCTTTATAATGTTTTTTTGGGTTAAATAGCTATTATAAAAAAATTTTAAAACAATTTATTTCTTTTTTCTTAAATAAGAACTAGTATTTTTTCTCTTTCAATACGTTTTTTATTTTATCATTCAATATATATATATTATATAAGATATATATATATTATATATAATATATATATATAATATATATTTGGGGTGAATTCTATTAACTACAAAAATTGGGATTTATGTAGAGGATTATAAAAGTCAAGTTAGTCTCTTAGAGGGGATAGTCGACCATATCCAAAAATAGATCCTCCTTAAGGAGGAGAGGGACAACTGAGAACTGAAAGAAACAAAAGAAACTAGAGAAAGACTGAGACACTGGCATGAATGACCTTGTACAAAAGTGGCTAAAAATAGAATATCAAAAACCATAACCATATCACAATCAACCTAAGGGGTCTGAATCCGAGCATGCAACCTTAATAGGTTCTATTGGATCTTCTGATGTTCTTATTGTCACTAGAGGAATGACAAGATGTTGCTTGATCTTCTCCATCCTCTGTCTAGATCCCTTAAGTGCATGTGCAAGTGTTCAAGAGAGTGAAGGATGTCCATGCGAGTTTCATGATAGTCTAGAAGAGTCCACCCCAATAGAAACTTCATTTGCTGGTAAAGATCCATTGTCTTCATATATTGGTTAAATTGACCCCTCATATGATATGTTTTCAAGATCTCATCAACCTAATCAGTAAGATCTTTCGTATCTGAGAGGAGATGCCTATGAGAAGCTTCCCCCTCCACTCGAGTGAGTTCTTCCGATATGGGTTGGTGTGATCTCCTCGTATTGGAAGGCAAAATTGTTTATTTGATGGTACATTTGGGTATGGCTTCGGTGGGCCCACTCTTGATAGTAAGTGACACCCTTCTAACATGAGCCCACTGACACAACATGGAGGAAAAAGCAGTCAGATGCAAAGGTACAAACCATGTCCCAAACTTTTTAGGCAATGCATTATAAGTAGGGACTACCAACTATTACTAAAGCTAGGAGTTGAGCGTTTACTATCATGGAAAGACCATAGGAGGAGATTCATGACAACTACCCGCAAGTGCAGGATATGACTAATTTCCCCTAGCCACCAATATCCCTCCTGACACTAGATCATTGAATTACAAAGATGCAACAAAAAACATCACACTTACGAAATAACAGAGCCAATAGGGGATATATGGAGCCAAAAATGCTCACTAAGAAGGAAATGCACAAACATTAACAAATTTAATCTTCCCCGACCACCATTATCACTCTTATCACCCAACCACTGGCTTATGGAATTGCCACCAAAAGCACCACACATGCAATATAACAAAGCCAAGTGGAATTAATGGAGCTAGGACCACTGATAGAAAAGGAAAGGCACAATCATAAACATAATAAAGGATCCATGGCTAACGACAAAGGTCACCAAACAAGAAAAGTGGATAACTCTAGCTAGAGTGCCAAAGAGGAGACGAAAATAGTTACAAATTCCTCCCCTGTCCACATTCCCCATCGATTGCCCTACATATCAACCAAAATAACTAGAACAAATCAATAATATAACACCTGAAAAATTTACCATTTCCAAATGAGATCGCAAACCCTGGAGGTGAGTAAGAATCACTCCTTGATGGGAACTCAATTGAGTGTGAAGCACCACTACTCCCATGGATGCTCCAGACACACGACCCCACAGACCTAGGTTCCACCACTTAACCTGAATCCCCTGTCGACCATTGTTTACCCCCATTCATTGCAATGCCAACGGTGTATGCCCAAGAATTTAACATTAAGAGAGTATTCTTATCATGCATGTGCTCCACATGCCTAAACCACCTTTTGCTCTTCATTAGTGCTTCACCATATATGATGTTTGGTTCATAATGTTTGCACAAAACTTCATTTAACCTCACCGAGGGTGTGCTGCCACGTCCCATGGTACACTAGCCAGGTGAAGCAATAATATCTCCTCCTCATTCTTGATCGTCACCCATCTAGGACAAAAAATTAAGGTACTTATATCTTTTTCCTTTTTTTTTTGTAAGCTTGCTAGGACTACATCTTCATCATGTCCAACTTCTCACCCGGATCGGGAAGATAACAAAAAATTTGAACCCAAAACTTCTGGTTCAGTACGACTTCATTTCGATGGCCATTACCAATTAAACTACCCCAACAAACTACTTACATCTCTATTTAATATTAATTAAACACAAAAATATTTTACTAACCCATAATATATCATTTTTATTATTATTTTAACAAACTACTCATATTTCTTTTTAATATTAATTAAACACAAAAATATTCTACTAACCCCTAATATATTTTTTTTAATTGAAACCTTATAATCCTCCCAATAAAATAACTTAAAGAACAGGATGAGCTTTTTTTAATGTCGGCCTTTTATAACTTCAATAGTAAACGACCCTTTTCATAGTCCACCTTTGAAATTACCTGGAAACTTCTTTCCTACGCAAAAGCAACCTCGATATTGATTGACTTGGACTTGGGGTTTTTCAATTCTCAACCTTATAAGGCTCAACTTGTCATTTTAATATCATTTGTGAGAGGTCGGTCCGATCAATAAATAAATAAATTAATTAATTCCCAACCTCGAGGTCAAATTATAAAGCAAATTTTCTCGCTTTAATATCATCTGTGGGAGGTAAAAGTGATTGTATTATTTTTATTATAATAAATTTATATCTCACCATTACTTATATGTTAGAAATTTTTAAATAGTTAATATTTTGGATAGATATCACATAAAACCAGGATGTATAATTATTGTTTCTCTAATTATTGAATTTTAAAAAGTATAGACCAATTATTACATTTGAATAAGGGTTATATTGTAGATATTCTGGTTTAGTTTAAATATACTTAAAATAGAGTAAAAACGAAACTTTTATTGGGGTGATTGAGAAAGAGATAATCATAATAATAAGCAAAATATAAGCCTTGGTTTTAAATTATGTGTGCAAACCACTGAGTTTGATTGTATTAACTTTCAGTTAGTCATCTTTTTTAAGTTCGTTGTTTCATAGCTAATATTATTTTGACCGAATCATTTTACAAAATCACAAAGTTTTCAAAGTAGAAAAATCATAATGTAAAATTATGATGTTCCTAAATTGAAACATTTTTTTCAGAGAGAAAAATATGTTTCAATTTAAGAACATCATAATTTTACATTATGATTGTTCTACTTCGAAAACTTTGTGATTTATACATGTATTTAATGTCGTAAAACCAAGTGTCTTGCATAGTCGCAAAAAATGTCTAAGTTGGAGAATCTATATGTTAGTTATAATGTACAAATACACTCATCAATATTATTTTTAAACGTTATTATTAATATTATATGTAGTGAAAAAGATAGTCAATTATGTTAGGGCCTTATTCAATACATAGAAAATGATACTCAAGATTATTATGAGGATTTTATTAAAACCTTCATATGTTTTTTGTTTTGAACATGACATCTTATGATTTATTTAAATGTAATTTTTTTTAATACGAAAAATTAAAATTTTTAATTTTTTAGTGAAAAAATTTGGGAAATAAAAATAATGTGATTTTTTTAATATGCTATATTATAATTAATGGAAATTTTAAAATTTATACTTATTTTAAAATGTAGGAAAATTAGTCAATGCACTGTTTAAAATTGTGATTAAACAACATATTTATAATAAAATTGTGTACCATTATAATTTATGTCTTATACTCATAATTAGTTTTTTTTAATAAAATAAAAATACATTAAAATATATAAAACCTAAATAAATTAAATATAAATATTTAATAACATACTAACTATCCCATTAACAAAAATACAAAATAAATGTAACACATCAATTCAAGTAAATGACTAGAAACATAAACATAAACTATCCCAGATTCTCTAGAAAATTACAATAAATCAACGCATTATTTAAAATGGTGCATACATCAATTTAGTCAAGATCGAGAGATGTGTTCATGAACTTGATTGGTTTGTTTCCCCGTTTATTAACTTGATATGGACATGTCTCAACGTCGTGGACATTACTACATTAGAACCTTTAGTGGGTGTGTTATGCAGTGCAGGGTGAAGTAGTTGGTCAACACATTGGAGAACCAATTACACAGTGGAGAATATGTTAAACATTCATTGTGGACGTGTCTCAACACAGTGAACAGTTTGTATGGGTGTCAGTATTGCAAATGCGCCTAGTGATGGCTCAAACATAATTGCACGACTAAGAATTATATATATATATATATATATATATATATACTTTACATATTGTCAGTTTAATTTTAGTCAACCCTCGGCTTAATAGCAAGGTCAACAAATTATTGAATGTGTTTATACCCTCCGCATGGACAATAAAAAGGACATATAATTTTTGTCAAAATTTTGTATCCTAATATTATTAAAGTATTTAATATATTTAATATAAATTAAATCTTTGTCATATATTTATTAATTATTGAACATTTATTTTATTTCTATAATTCTTATTCCTAAAATAGACCACACCAATCAACATAAATAATAAACATAAGGAGATATCAACATAAATAATAACATAACAATATTTTTCTTTTTATGAATGATAATAGAATTTGTATATGTGAAATTGTTAAATTTTTTGGAAGGTAAGATTATATTTAAAATTCTGTATAAATATATCACATTTTTTATTTGTGTATTATCATTTCACTATTTTTTTAACCCTTTTTATAAAGTGTTTATGATTAAATTTTTTTATATGTATCAGTGTTTGTGATGATTTGTATTTTTTTAATGTGTATTTGTGCTTAAATGTAGAAAACTTATATTTTGGTGTTTTGTCTTTTTTGGTGTAATTTTGACTAGGTAATTATAAAACTTGTGTATATCTTTGGTATTATCAAACTTAATGGATTTGTCTTACAATGAACATTTGCCAATTGCATATTGTCTATTTCAATCTACACATCATTCATACAAACAAAAACAACTATTTCAATCTAACACATCAGTCATACAAACAAAAACATGGGCTTCTAGCCAAATTAATGGATAATTAAAGACATGGATTGGATTTAAATGGTTACCTTATGATCTAGTGATAAATTTGATCATATGGTAATACTAGTGCACTATGGATCAACATTTGGATCTTTCAAAATTTGGGGCCACACAATGATGTGAGTCCTTTATAGATCATTGATGAATTTCTACATGTTGGACCACTTAATGATCCATGTGAAGGATCTGCATGAGGGAACACCATTAAGGTTTTTTTTCTTATAGTGAGATAAGATACTTAACCTATTATAGTGATTGATAGTGGAATGTGTGGCCCGTGCATTCATTTTTTTGGAGGAATGTAAGTACTTCCTTACTTTTATCGATGATTTTTCCTATCTTTCTTGGATATATGTTATTTAATTCAAGGATGCATTTTTTGAAAAAAATCAAGGGATTTCAATTATTAGTGGAGAATCAATTTAAGAAAAAAATCAACTTTCTAGCGAATAGTTGAGGAGAACAATATACAAGCAGCAATGTCCAAACATTTCTAAGAAATGATGCAATCTCTTAGTATAAGATTATTTCACAAGGACACAATTTTCTTGCAAGAGGAATAAAGCTATCCTAGAAGTGGCTCAATGCATCTTCAAATCCAAGCAAATGGAGCCTAATTTATTAGGGAGAAGTAATGGCCTATGTTGCTTCTGTCATCAAGCATACACCAACCTATGTTGTTAATAGTATGGCACCTAACCTTTATTTTATTTTTTTTGGGATAAATTACATAGCCCCATATTGCCAAGGAGAAGCAGAACAAGTTCGAGCCTAAAAATCACTATTGTATTCTTATGGGTTAGAATGAAATTTTCAAGGCATATTGTCTATATGACCCTTCCACTCACATGGGAATTGAACATAGGGGTGTTGTATTTATTGAAATCGATGCTCATATATTGCAATGATCTATTCCACTACTTTCTATTAATGATGTTCAAATGGTTTCAATAGGACATTCATCTTCATGATCTAATCATGATTGTCCTTATATGAGCCTTTCCTCAAGCAAATTTTCTATAATAACATGATATATGGATATTAATGGTGAATATATTCTTAACTCTTAGGGGGTATCTTATTTTATAGTGATTGCACCTTCTAGCATTCTAGTGGTTGTGTAACTCAATAATGTTAATAATACTTCTACTTACTAGCTACCCATCTACTCTTGATAGGCCAAAGCCTATCCCCAATTGGGATTTTTTTCCAAATAAAACCCTATGAGTACTTCCCCATGATCCATGGATGGTAAACATGGTAAACCATTTCCCTTCATTATGGAGTTTATCCCCAGGGGGATTGAGAGAGTTGAACTTGTGGCCTCCCCAACTTTAGGGGAGAGATCTCACGTTTAACTCATGATAACTTGAGGTAGTCCTCGAGGTTAACCAAATGGGCTTTATTTTTTTTCTTTTTGCGATGAGAACTAGGATATATTTTATATTATCAAACTTTCTTTGAGGAGATGCATTCAAAAAAATACATCTTGCTAGCGATTACCAAGCTCTAAAGCATAACTGTTGTTTATAAGAGCATTTTTATCTAGATATAGGGAAAATAAAATAATTTTTTGAGAATATATTTGAATTTATAGTCCTTGTACAAGATGCCTAATACAGTGATAACGTTGCATTTAAAAAATCTTGAGAGAGGATGAGACTATTATGCATGAGTTCTAATTTGCAAATTTATGGGAATAAGAGCATTTAGGTTTCAAAGAGGAGAATCTTCTAAGTTTAAAGGAACTATTTCAAGGTGTCCTTGGGGAGAGTAACTCTACATTACTACCACTTGTTAAGACTAGAATTATTCATGCCAAAAGTGTATAGTTACACACTCATCCTCTAGTTTATAAAGAGCCCATTGATGTTGGGTCAAGATTTCTAAAGAAATCTCAACCTGCATAGAAATATTAGAGAAAATAAATGCAAATAACTATGTTTTGGAAACTTGAGAAAGTGAAGATGGATTTCGGTTAGGGTTTCATTGTCTGCAGTAAGCCACATGAGACCTATTGTCTCACGCTGTCTTTCTCACCGTTAACAGTTGGATGCTTTTCGTAATCGTTGTTGTCACCTGTTGCTTTCTGCTATCGCCGGGTTTGCTGCAGAATGTCAAACATGGAGCTGAAAGATGTGGACTACTCTGTCGACCCCAACCCCCATGTTTCTATCTGAAGAAGCCCTAACCCTACAATGGTTTCCTCGCCCATTGGTTATCAGGACCCGTATGATCTGCTCATCTCTGTTTTTCCCCCCGACATTTCACTTCCCAGTCCATCTTCCGCCAGTCTCCCCTTCGCCGCTCTATCCATTGACTCCCTGTAGTTTGACTGCCCTCCCCTATCGCTGATAACCCTCCATATCCTGCATGTCATCTTCCCCTCCTTTTGAGCCGTCTCCATCAAGAAATTTCACTCATTCAACTCCCTTCGTGCTCCCCTCCTCTGCAGGTTTCAAATCAACACCCAAACTTGTCCCGCCTTTGTCCTCTACTCCTTCCACTCCTGCTGTGGTGCCAAAATCCTCATCCACCCCCTCCGGCTGCTTTGAAACCTCGGTCATCAAAGTCTGGAACTCAGCTCAACAATCCCAACAAGAGCACCTGGGCTCTCCAGACACCTTGCAAGATCATCTGATTATGCCTCGATCAGGGAAGCGGAAAATCAAATGTGTGAAGCCCATGAGTAAGTACCTGACCGTAAAATTTAGGGAAGGGATTAACATGGGGGAAGTTTTCAACATGGCTGGTAGGGTTCTTGTTGGTAGGGTTTGGGGCCATGCCTATTATGCTGAGAGGCTCAGACTCTCAGTCAAGGAGATTTGGGGAAACATATTCAAGGAGCTCCCAGAGGTGCAAAAGTTGGCTTGAGGGTGGTTTGCGCTTCATTTTCGGTAGGAGGAATACACTAATTTGGATTTTACCAGATATTGGCACATCGAGATGGTGCCGGTCATGCTAAAGTGTTGGAGCCTGCTCTTTGATCTAGAGAGGGAACAAATTGGAGTTGGACCACTATGCGTTAGGATTCCTGGTCTTCCCCTACACTTTTGGTCTGAAGATATATTCATTCGCATTGGCAATGCACTCGACACCTAGTTGGACTTTGACAAATCATACATCAAATCTGGAAACCGGTCTCTGGCCCGCATATTGGTCTACTTGGATACTAGAGAAGGGTTGGAGGAATAAATCACACTACAGTGGAAAAATTTCACCAGGATACAAATACTGGACTACGTAAGAGTACCGTTCAGACGCTGTAGGTGCCATAAGGTTGGGCACCTCTACAAGGAATGTCCATTTGGTTTGTAAAAATTCGCCCCCATCTAAAGAATCAGAGAACTTTGCAGCCAGGGAATCATCTTTTGTTCCTGAGCAGACCCCTCCAGCAAATGCTCCTCTACCAAAGAAAGGAGTATCGACTTAGATGCCATCCTCGAGTACTCCCCGTCCTTCCTCCCTGTCAATGACAAGATCAAGGGTTATTGTTGAGGCTGCTCGATCCTTGGGTATTCCTCCTCTCCCTTGCTCTGTTTTTGCATCTACTTTTTCATGCTATGCACAACATTTGCACTTTTCATCTACATCTATCTTGGATTTCACTCCTCACTCCATCCCTTGCTCCCTTGTCTCTCACCTTCCAGTTATCTCTACTACTCCACCCTCTATCCTCAACCTGGAGCTTCCCCCCCTCATGCTTCTTCATCAAGAATCTCTAGACACTCGCACCCTTACAACTATCGTCCCCTCTCTTCTCATCCTTCAGAGACCATTGTGAACTTCGGGTTGGGCCTGATTTCTTCCTCCCACACTCCTAAATCCACCAAGGGGCGTAAATCTCATTTGTTGAAAGCCATCCTTCTTATTGGGGTCGAAGTGGTTTCCAGTAGACAATCCTCTCTTGACTGGGTACTTAGAGCAGAGGCTACCCTCCCTTTGTCTCCCCCATGAAGTGGCTTTCATTGAACTGTTAAGGTCTGCCTAGCCCTCCCAAAAAACTAGCCCTTAGATGATTATTTGAATCTGAGCTTGTTGACATTATTTTTCTACAAGAAAACTGGGATGGAACTTCTAGTCCCTTGATGTCATGGGGCGATTGGATGGGTTGGCCCTGCGTATTAATCCTTGCACTATTCATCTCAAGGCCTCCTGCAGTGGCGCCAGATTTATCGACATGGATATTTTTTCCTGGTACCTGGGCATGGATCTCAAGATTGTCAATATTTACGGCCCTTGTCATAATAAAGAGGCCTTTTGGAACCACCTCCTAAATCTCTCCATTATCAACTCTGGTAATATCATTCTGGGAGGAGATTTGAACTTCTCCATTGGCTTGGGGAATCTTGGGGAAGCAATGCATAGATGGATTCCTTATCAGATATAATGGAGTAGCTCCTCGAACAACATCACTTGACTGATATTCTGATGGTACAACTCCAGCCCACTTGGTGCAATTGTAGAATTGGGGAGGCTTCCCTAGCTAGGCTTTTGGATTGCTTCCTCATAAAGGATACCCTGCTGCGAAGATTATTGCTATACAGACAATGGGTTGGTTCTGGAGGTATTTCAGACCACTCCCCCATATTCATGGAGATCTTTGGCCCTTTTCAGAAGCCAAGGGCACCCTACAAATTCAACTCCTCTTGGTTATCAGACCCATCATATATTCACTTGGTCAACAGTTACTGGTAATCTCACCCGCCATCCTTGGGGAGAACCATTGCAGAGGGTTTTTGCGACAACCTTCCTGAGATCAAGTGATTATCCATTACATGGGCTAAGGAGAAAAGAGACCGGGATGAACAAAATCTGGCCAGTGTTTTGGATGAAAAAGGATGGGGGTTCACAACTGTGGAGACAAAGTCCCACCTCATTTGAGTTGGAAGAGAAGTGATCCAAGTTTTTAAAAGAGAGGGAAGAAACCTAGCGTCTCTGGAGTCAAGTTGTTTGGTTACAAGCCAGGGATGAGAATAAAAAGCTTTTCCACAACTTTGCAAAAGGAAGGAAAGTCAGCAACACTATTTGGAGCTTGCCTATGGAGGACGGGAGTTTGGAAACCTCTTTTAATCAGCTGACTCGTCTAGGTAACTCTCACTTCCAAAAACTATTCAAGGCTCCCCTGGTGCCATACTCGTCGATATTGTTCAGATAGAAAGACACTTCCTTAGGTTTTTCGACCTGGATGAGGCTGAGGAACTCATCTCCCCTGTCATTATGGGAGAATTGGAAAGCACTTTAAAATGGTTTAAAAAAGATAAGAGTCTAGGGCCTCATGGATGGACTATTGAGTTCTACCTTGTCTTTCATGAAATTATTGGATAGGACCTACTGAAAGTGGTGGAGGAATGCAAGACATCTGGGCACATGTATGTAGCCATCAACTCCACTTTCATTGCCCTTATTCCCAAATCTGACTACCCCTCATTGTTTAATTATTTCTAAACTTTTTCACTTTGTAATTATCTCTACAAGATCATCGCCAAGATCATAGCCAATCGTCTCAAACCCATTCTATCCTCTCACATATTCCCTAAACAATTTGCTTTACTCCATAACAGACAAATCCATGAGGCTATTGGTTCAGCGCAGGAAGCCCTTCATTCAATGAAGACTAAAAAACTGAAAGGGGCCATTCTCAAAATTGACCTTGCTAAAGCTTTCGACCAAGTCAACTAGCTCTACATTGAAATGCTTCTCACCCACCTGGGCTTCCCCCTTCCCTTCATAGATTGGATTATATGTTGCATCACCTCGGCCTCCTTTAATGTCCTGATTAATGGCTTTGCATCTCACTTCTTTCATGCTAAACGAGGTCTAATGCAAGGCTGCTTGCTCTCCCCTCTACTCTTTCTAATCGTAATGGAGGGGACTCAGTAAACTCATTGCTTCTGCCAAGAAGGACGGGCAACTACAGGGAATCAAAATATCTGATCAATGCTTCCTCGCTCATCTACTCTCTGTAGATGATGTGCTCATTTTCCTTAATGGAAGTATAAGGGATACTTCTACATTCTTTGATATCTCATGCTCTTCGCCAAGGCCATAGTGAACGTAACTCGACTGCTGACAAACTATCTAAGGAGGCTATGACACATCCCATAGGCTTGTGGTTAACACAGGAGAAGATTGGAGAGGAACAATACCATTACTATCACCAGACTTATATTGATACGACATATCCAAGGGCTTCCAGGCCCTAAGTTATTTTGAAAATTTTTAGCAGTGTTTATCACAGCTACTTGTTGATGATATGTATATATTTAACTTACTTCTTTTAGACTTATCAGTATACCCTGCATGGTAATATATGTATAGAGATATATTTTTACATGACTTTGGTCATATGTTTTTTGATATCTACTTAAAGGCTATGGCCAACAGACTGCATATGCCACAGGCATCTACTACATGCAATTTTCCACATTAATGAAAATTTATGATTTTTCCTCGGGGAAAATTAGAGAAACTAGTTTGAATATTATAGGGTGAAGAATGAATCTCCTCAAAATCCAAAGTAAGGTGTTGAAGAGTGGCTTTGATGGAATTGGTTCATCACTTTCCCATTGTCATTGATAGAATGGGATATTTCACCCCTAGAATTATCTTTGTGACAAAAACCCTAAATTTGTTTGAGGCCATGAACAACTAAAGATGCAAGTATGGCTTAAAGGACATAATTAGCAAAGGATAAAAAATTTGATGAGCCATACCACCCATCTGATTGTCATTGAAGGCCAGTCACAGAAATTATGGAAAGTACGGGTTCTAGAAACCCATGATTTGAGCATTATCTTACCTTTACATTGAAATAAGCATGGAAAATAATCATAAGGAGAGTAGGGGATAAAGAGTGAAGTGTTAAGAAGGGATCAAGTTGTCATATCATAACAATATACGAGATTAAGGGAGGCCATAGAGGTCTTGTGATACATGACCGAATATAAGGCAGGGGGGGCTTCAAGGAAAATGGAGGTTGCAACCTTAACCATTAACCTTGAGTTCCCCCATTTTACCTCGAGTTGCAAGATTAGCTTAGATATAAGTATGAAGGTTATTGATGTGAAGACTTTAATAAGAGGAAATAGAGGTAAATTAGGGAGGGAGAGGAAATATCTAAGGGAAGATCAAGGAAAATCTCGCAACAAAAGGAACATAGCCTAGTTGAAAATGTCTAATAGTGTTATTGGAATCTGTTATGAAACCAGCTCAAGAAAAGATAGAAAAGATAGATCAATGCCTTAGAATTCAGCCTCTTCGAGGGGGCAACCTCCTTTACATTACATAAATGAAAAATTCTTGGA